>LZPO01055085.1:655871-669588 GCA_001675575.1 Neotoma lepida | reverse complement strand
GTGTGTGTGTGTGTGTGTGTGTGTGTGTGTGTGTGTGTGTCCCCCAGATTCTTCTCACATGCCAGGGTCTGCAGGTGCCTAAGGCCCTTATATAAAATGCCTCCTATTTGCCTATAACCCACACATATCCTCTCATAAACTTTAAATCACCTCTAGATTACTTTTTATACCTAGTGCCAAGCAAACGCTATATGAATAGTTATCTTACTGTCTTCTTTAGACATAACAATTTTTTTTAAAGTTTGTAGATGTTCATTCGAGACAAAACTTATTCCCAAAATATTTTCAATTTGTGGTGGGTTGAATCCACAAACACAGAACCAGGGATACAGTTTTAGAAAGTGTACCCTCTTAAAATTACCAGCCAGCTTGCTAGGTTCTCAGAACCCAGTTTAAGTCTTTAACAGGGCACAGTGAGTCTACCTCTCCCACTCTGACATCACTTCCTGTGCATTTCCTGTTTTGCCACTTAAGAAAACAGGGCAGACTTTGAAATGGACAACAAAGATTACTGGTAAGACCCCTTGTCCTTCCTCTATTTATTTATTTACTTAATTAATGAATTACTTATTTACTTAACTGGGGGTTGAATCCAGGGCCTCTTATAACTAGGCAATGCTCCACCACTGAGTTTCATCCTAGCCACTCACATTTTTATTTTAAGTCAGGGTCTCACTAAATAAATTGCCCAGGCTGGCCTTGAACTTGAGATCCTCCTGTTTGTGTCTACTTCTCTGGATTACAGATCTGTGCCACTAGGCCCAGGCCTGGTATCCTTTTCATAGAATACTAAACATTTGTCTACCACATCCTTCTAAGGTATTTGATTCTTTGTGATTTTACATCTGTGCTGAAAACTGATCATTGGTCCTAACGCAAACGCTTCTTACTCATCAGGATGCAAATGAGTTTTATCCAGTGAGATGCAGCCGATTCCCTGTTTCCTGCGGAAGACACAGTGAGTGACACTTGACTAGCAAATCTCTGTGTCGATTGTTTATGTAAGTTGCCTGTTCATTAGCCCCTCCTTTGAGCTGACTTTAAATCATATGCTGTTAAGAGATAACATAGAAGCTAATAAAAATTTTTGGCTTGTTTTCACCATGTGTTTCTAGCAGGATCATGATTTTATGTTTAAAAAATAGAATCTTTAAACATGTCCTAAAAATGCAGTCAGGTTGAGTATCTGCAGGTCCTTGAAAAGAGTCACCCGCCTTCACTTCTGCTTGCTGCAGCTTCTACCATGACCACCAAACTGGTTTTTGTCCATTTTCAATACCCAGTTCACATACTNTCTACACGTAGCTTTTATTCTGTAATGTCAATTGCCTACAGAGCTGCTGATCCACTGTAAACTTGGGTTCTATTATATGAAGATTATTTTATGTTCGTTAGACCTGGGCCTCTACCATATATGGGCTGTGTCCTATTCACCTTGGATAGCTTGTGCCTAGACCACCACCTGGCACCCCTCCTAAGCATGGAGCAATGAAAGCTAGAATAATAGCCCAAAGTGACTCTTCAGTGTTCATGGAACTAAGAGTTGGACTCCTTATTTGGACTGTTACCAACTCCTGGGTCAGAGTGACTAGAAGATAGGCACAGAGGATTTGAAGGATTAAGTTTCTTATGAAAACCCCTAAAACTCTACTATCTCACCCCTATTTAATAGGAGGCCTCAGCTAAAAGGGAACACAAATCAAGTTAGAATTCCGACCTGATACCCAGAGTTCCTCCGCTGCCCGATTAAGAACCAAAGCTGGATATAAGTGCCAGCTGGTTGCAATGTGCCTGTATTAAAATGAAATGAAAGTCTTTTATCTGGAGAAGCTCACCATGCTTGAGCTCACAGTATAACTTTTAGGGTGGTGGCCACTTCTCCTTACCTGTCCTTGGAGCCCCAGGGCCAGTGATACTTTTGGCAGGTGCCTAGAATGGAGCAAGATCTAATCTCCCTTGGGTAACTGTGGGTGCCAACACCCAGGAACACTCCACCCTGGGCACACAGAACTACAAAAGGCCTTTCCATCAAGCTTCTCCTTAACTTCTAGTGAAGGCAACAAGATCCCGTGGGACTTGGAGCCAGATCACTAGCTACAACTCTGGCTGTCATGTTTTCCAACCCAATCTCCTTGGTCAAATAGTATCATGCTCTGTTCTCTCCTTTCCTCCTCTGGAGTAACACTGATCCTGACTGTGTAGGGTGCTATGAGGATTAAGTGGTATAGTTGACATAGTGTACTTTGCACAGTGCCCTGCACATGGCAAACAGTCAGAAGCATTCATTCCTTCTGTACATGTTCATCATCAATATACGAGGCTTGTGATTTTCCTCCAGGCCAGCCTCACCTTCCCTAGGGTCACATTTGCACCATTACCTCATTCTCTGACATTCTGCTTTCTTTTTTATCATCAGCTCCTTCTTGGTCTCTGTCAGGTCTCTTGGCTTTACTTTTCTCACTCTGCTTGGACTTGGCACCCTCAGGAGCCCTAGTGATCTTGGGCTCCAGTCCATCTTCCTTGCCCGAGTCCTCTGGCTGAGGGTGTCTAGTTTCCCGAAGTCTGGTCTCTTCTTTCCTCCTGGACCTTACTGGTATTTCCTGCTGCTGCTTTGGGTGTTTGTCCAACTTGGCTTTAGGCTCTTTTCGATAGTAGCCATCTTCCCGGCCTTTATAGCTGGACAAAGAATGGAGTGGGCTGGGGGACCCTGACCTCAGGTACTTTTCCCGGTGGCCCCTCCCTCCTTCAAGTCGCTCATCCAGTTCAGCTTTGTCCAGTTGCCTGGGGTAGTGTTTCCGATCGTGTGCCCAAACATCTGTCCTGTCCCTCTTATCTTCCCCATTCTCCCTCCAGGGGACAGGTTCTCGGTCATCTTCCCTCCTTGCATAGGGAGAGTGCTCCCAGGAGTCCCGGCCATTGCCCCAGTCAGCCCGAGAAGGGCCTGGTGGACTGTGGGAAGAGCTGCAGGAAGTGAAGCTTGGAGTGTGGGATCTCGGTGAAAGTGATCGGCTCACTGGACTTCGAGAACGTGGCCGCTCTGGACCATATCTGGGAGGAAGGAAAAATCAGTGTTTAGAAGTTGCAGAGCCCATACCCCACACCACCCAGATGTAGACAGACATAGTTCCTCTCAGAGATATCCTTGGCATAATCTACCCACCTGGACATTTGTCAGTCACAACCCAACACTACACAGAGTGGCCAGGAACAAGCCTGTCCTCTCTCTTGAATTACTGGCATGGACTTCCGTCTAAGCCACTCCCTGCCCCCTCCCCTACAGTCTGCTCCTAGGAGCTAGGAAGAGCCATTATATTGGTTTGGCTTAGTCCTACCTCACTTCCTCTTGGAAGCTCCGTTCGGGGTACAGACCCCAGGAGAGTCTTTTCTTGGGGATATACAGAGTGAGGCCTCTGAGCAAAGGGCTAAGTGGTGAGATGGCCATGTCTGTCCTTGGAGACACTGACTACCCAGATCCAACGTTGCTTGCTTATAGGACTTGAAGCCACTCCTCCTCTTGGACCCCATCAGAATAAAGGTGACTTATCTTCCCTTTTTCCTCTCATTTAGGCCTCATTACAAGTAGTTAGGATTCTGGGAATGGAAGAGGGTTGCTCATAGTTGTGGAGTGGCAGGAGTGAGGATGCAGGCTCAGAGATCCACAAAACAAAGAATTAGGAAGATATCTAAGGGTTGGAAAAGGTCTCATAACTCAGACCTGTTCAAATTTGATATGAAGACATGGAAACCCTCAGGAAGTGGGTCTGCCTAAAGTTCAGAGCCAAACTTCAGAGTCTCCCCACTCTAGTTACCACATAACTACAGGTGCCATGATCTGTCCTTATACATACCATTAAAACCCCAAATAACCACCATTTAAAATAAAAAAAAGTCAGACAAATAAAAATGCCAATCCTGAACACTCACGTGCTCTCTGAAGGCTGATTATTGAGCACATCACCTGAATCACACACCTGACATCCTAAAAGGATGGACATTTTCATTATGTTCTCAAATGTAGAACAACAATGTACCCCTCACTGCCAGGACCCAGAGCTGCCCCTCTCCGAGGATTAGGTGAGTCTCTTAGCCATCGTGGGAAGTCTGGCCACCTGTCCTCTACAGTTAGGTTAGAGCACCCCCTGTGGCCACTCTGGAGACTGCAGGTCTGGTTATGTTTCCAGTCTTAAGGGTCATAAATGTCAGTTAAAAGAACTTAGTTGGGAAATTACATGCTTTCAGTGTCCAGAACCAATGTTCAAGGAATTAGATGGGTTTTTCCCATCTACATCCTTACTTCCACATCTACATTCCGCTCATGAAAAATCAGTAACTCGCTACCTCTGAACAGAATCTCTGCCACTGTCATGTGAAGTAAAGTGTCAGCTTGCCCCACAAAGCCAGATATCAGCTCTCAGTTGCTGTATTCCTTTCTAGCACAGGAGGAATAGCTAGAGAAGCCTAGCATCCCCCATCTAACCTGAGCAGCACTTCTGGTCTACAGTGGTATCTTTCATGTGAACAGGGAGGGGTAGGGGCTAGAAGGCGGGATGGATGGATCAGAGCCAAGGGTAGGCCAAGTTACAACTCAAATCCCTTGTGCGGGCTAATTTTATGTCAACTTGACCCAGGCTAGAGCCATTTGAGAGGAGGCATTGAGAAAATGCCTCCATAAGATCAAGCTGTGGGCAAGCCAATAACGCATTTTCTTAAATTGTGATTATGGGGGAGAGCCCAGCCTTGTGGGTGGTGTAATCTCTGGGCTGGTGGTCCTGGGTGCTATAAGAAACCAGGCTGATATTTTAGATGTTCATGACTATAAAACATTAACATAAATGAGATATGATATTGTATACTACTTAGATATAGAAATGTTGAAAAGACAAATTCACAAAGCATGGATATATAATTTTGATTATTATCTTTAAATTTATCTACTCATTTGTAAATGTTTCTTAATAAAGAATATATTTAGGAAAAAAAAAGAAAGAAAGAAAGCAGGCTGAGCAAGCCACGAGGACCAAGCCAATAAGTGTCCTCCTCCGTGGCCTCTGCATCGGCTCCTGCCTCCAGGCTCCTGCCTTGTTTGAGTTCCTGTTGTGGAATAATCTTTTTTTACACTGTGAAGATGTGTCACTTGGATTGGTTTAATAAAAAGCTGAATGGCCAATAGCTAGGCAGGATTTGGGGGGCAGAGGGGACACGGGAAAGAAGGTGGAGTCGCTAGTCAGACACAGAGGAAGCCAGACATGTAGGAGGAGAGGTAAAAGCCATGAGCCACATGGCAGCACATAATTTAATAGAAATGGATTAATTTAAGTTATAAGAGCTAGTTAGAAACAAGCCTAAGCTATTGGCTGAGCTTTCATAATTAATAATAGGTCTCTATGTAGTGATTTGGGAGCTGGTTGGTGGGAACATATGCTACATATGGCAGAAAAAAAATAGTTTAAAAATAATAGTAAAAGTCTTTAAAGAAAGAAGTAAAAAAAATAATAAGAATAATAAGCCAGAGAAAAACTTGCTACAAATGGCGTCCAATGGGGGGGGGGTGTATTTCCACATAAGACCTGAGAAAGCTTTAAAAAAGGTTCCAAACACACACAAATATAGCCAAATGTGGCTTCCTAGTCCTGCAGTCTCTCATGCAGGCCAACATACAGTGATGCCTCTCCTGGCCACTGCCTGCAGGCTTGAGACACCATCGGGCCATGAGCTAAGCTGCACAGCAGTTTCAGGTTTTGATCCTGCAGACAAAAATGGTTACACAATAAAGTAGGTTCAGATGGAAAAACCTCTAAACAGGTTACAGTGTGTTTAACGAAGTGCATAGGCTTAAGAAAAAAAGAAAAAGAGTACAGATAGTCATAAAAAAGTTTAAAAATAATAGTCTTTAAAGAGAGAAATAAAGTAATAAAAATATAGCCATGTAAAGATGGAAAATACACAGAGAGTCTAGATCCTGTATGATGTTTTGTGACTTTAATTTTTTTTATTATTGATGAGCAGTGAACAATAGCTGCTAAGAGACACTGGATTATGGAAACTGCCAAATTAAAGCAACCTATATATTTTCAAAATCTTAACTTCAAAATATAAGTAAAAAAATATGTTGCGTTGAAGAAGAGATTATGCTTTTGTTTCCACAGAAAATGAAAGGCTGTGGATTTATTCAAGGTTAAAGAGGGTCAGGTTTGATAGGGGAGACTCCCTGAAAATCCTGGCTACAGATATAAAGAAATAAACCTAGAAAAATTACATAAGACAGGTGACATATATTTTACCTGCTCAAGCATAAAACAAAAAACATCTTTGGTTGGCTTGTGTACAATGCACAGTCCATACTTGTGTTAATGCTGTATGTTACCTTTGAAAGGTATGTTTTTTCATACCTTTCATACCTTTATGTGTTTTCAGAGCAAGGGAACCAGACACCAATGAAAACGGTGGCCCAGGTGATCTAACTTCTCAGAGTGCCTCTGTTGCAGTTTTCTCAGAGTTATGCATCCAGAACAGCTTCAATGCTGTTGGCTGAGATGACCCAGCCTCACAGACTATTCTAGCCAGGACGTGACCAACACCCTAATTTTCTCAGGGTCCCCTAAAGATTCCAGCAGCCTCAGACAACAGGAAGCAGTCTAGAGAACACAACACCCACATTCCCAAGAGGTAGGGTGGATGGTTTTTTGGTCATTCAGTGGGCTATGGATGTTTGTCATTGTTTAGGGGGGTTGATTGCAAATTTTTATTGGTCATGGTCAGAAAAAAACTTAACAAAGGACATTAGATTCAGGGATCTCTTTCTTTCTGAAGAGAAAAAGGGGAGATATAGTATAAAAATGATGAGATAAAAGGGTAGATTGTTGAGTCTACTTTTAAACAACCACTAGTCTCAAATATTTTACATTGGTATGGATTTTTGTATGTTGATACAAATTTAAGATTATTTTTGTTAGAACATACCATACATCCATTTCTATTTTTGTTTAAGATATTGTACCTATGCAGTTAATTTAACAATGTAATGTAATTTTCTAGTCCTTGAAAGATAGTATTACAAACTATTTAGGATAATAAAGAAATGAAGGTTAGTAGTTGGTCACCTATTACCATCAAACTTGTAGTCATGTTAGGTATGTTTTCAAGGTCAAATAGAGATATATTTTAGATAGATAGATGGTCTTCAAACACTTCAAAGACCTACAGAATATATCATTTAAAATGTTTTGTAACATAGGGCTTTTCATGACAATCAGACACATCTGCTCCTGGAGCACAAATTTACTTCAGAGAAGATGGTGGACATCAAAGAAACTCCATATGGAGTTTGCTTTCAATGTGGTAAAACTGGCCATTTGGCCAAGAAACTGCTCTTGTCTTGACTGCTGACAGTATGTTGTACAAACTGGACAAGCAGGACACAAAGGAAAAAGACTGTTGAACTTTGCCAAGATAAGGCAGGACAGTCCTTCAAAATTCCTGCTTCAGAGAAAAGTCTGCCAGACATTTTGCAGGACACACAGGAAAGTTGTAACACAAATCTTAAATGGTCTTATTAATTGAAAACCCAGAGTCAGATATTGGGGTGAATGCTGAAAGATCAGAGAAACAGAATAAGCCACAGCCAACCTCACCTCACCAACTCCTCAGCTGATCTTGTTTCCTCAGACTGAAAGCCCCTGAGTCCTCATTGGAATAGATCTCAGCTGAACTGCTGCTAAAAGCCTAAAAGCTTAAGAGCCTCTAGTTCCTGGTCCTCACATCTTATATACCTTTCTGCTTCCTGTCACCATTTCCTGGGATTAAAGGTATGTGTCACCATGCCTGGCTGTTTCCAGCATGGCCTTGAACTCACAGAGATCTGGATAGATCTCTGCCTCCCAAGTAATAGGATTAAAGGTATGTGTGCTGCCACTGTCTGACCTCTATCTCTATCTAGTGGCTGTTCTGTTCTTTGACCCCAGATAAGTTTTATTAGGGTGCACAATATATCAACCACAGAAAATGACTGCTGAACTTTGCCAAAACAAGGGGTATAGTCCTTCAAAATTCCTGCTTCACAGAAAAGTATGTCAGATATTCTAGGCCTGGAGGCCAAAGATAGAAGCCCCAACATTACAGAGGAACCTTGGGTAACTGTCCAGGCAATCAAATGTCTCTGCCATTCCTCAGTTTTGGAAGTTGCTTTCTCTGCACTTCCTGTTTACTCAGGTAATATTTTATCCTCCTTAGCTCTCTGATAGAGATTGAAGACTAGTTCTAGTTTTACAGTTTTCCTTGTTACCAAATTCAGAAAAGAAACTTACATAAGAGATGTAAAATTTATAAGGTTAAAAACATTAAAGCTTAAGCTGTTTATTTAAAAGGATGTTTTAAGGTCTAAAAAGGTATTTTTAGGATGGTAACACAAATTATAATAAAAATGGTTTAGGTATAAAACTTTGGACTCATGAAGAGAGAATAGATAATGGAGTATGTTCTCCAAATATGCCAAATGCAGATGGACTGGACATTGTGAGATTCTTGCTTGATGATTGTTCTTATTGCATATAGTTTCATTTGTTAGAGTTGATACCTTTCCTTTCTATTTAGACAGCACCTGATAATTGTTCCTATTGTATACAGTTTTACTATGTTAGAGTTAAAGCCTTTCCTTTTTATTGAGACAAAAAGGGGGAAATGTTGTGGAATAATCTTTTTGTATACTGTGAAGATGTGTCACTTGGATTGGTTTAATAAAAAAGCTGAACGGCCAATAGCCATTCAGGATTTTTGGGGCAGAGAGGATGCTGGGAAGAAGAAGGCAGAGTCACCAGCCAGATACAGAGCAAGCCAGACATGCAGGAGGATAGGTAAAAGCCACAAGCCACATGGCCACACGTAAATTAATAGAAATGGGTTAATTTAAGTCATAAGAGCCAGTTAGAAACAAGCCTAAGCTATCAGCTGAGCTTTCATAATTAAGAAGTCTCTGTATTGTGATTTGGGAGCTGGCTGGTGGGACAGAGAAAGACTTGCTGCAAGTTCCTGCCCTAATCACTTTGGCTGATGAACTGTTATAGGGAAGTGTGAGTGAAGAAAACCCTTTCCTCCCCAAGTGGCTTTTGGTGATGGTGTTTCATCACAGCAGTATTAACCCTGACTAAGACATCCCCTAAGAACAAGGAGCTACAAGATATTTTAACCTCCAGGTCTCTGCCCTAAAACCCAGAGCCTCACCTGTCAGCTTCTCGGAACATGTCCCTCTCCCTCTGGGAATGGATGTCCTGGATGATAGCAGCCACATTTTTCCCAGGTTTCTAGGCAAAGTCAGAGAGATCATTAGACAGCACTGCAAGTGTCAGTGGGAAGCAGCTATGACCTGTCTTGCTCATTGCCTAGCCCACCAAAGGGGAAATGATACCTTTTTCAGGAAAGATAAAAGGATTGATCCAAAAGATGAGGTATGTGAACATGAAGAGGACTAGAGTAGGGCTGGTGAGCAAGGCATGTGAGCTATATCTCAATAAAGCAGCTATTAAAAATATAGAGAGAACTAAAAACTCTCCATCACAACTGAGCAGGGTGGCTCACACCTTCAATCCCAGCACTCAGGAGGAAGAGGCAGGCAAATCTCTGAGTTCAAGGCCAGCCTGGTCTAGAGAGCAAGTTCTGGGACAGCCAGGGCTACACAGAGAAACCCTGCCTTGAACAAACCAAAACAAAAAAACTTCTCCATTAACCATGTCAAATGTTGATAAAGAATTCTATTAAGACGGCTAATCAATTCTCTTTTATCCTGTATCTTTTTCTATGTGATTTACAAAGACTTCCAGAGCCATTCAGACACTAGTTAACATCGTGTATCTCATTCTGGGAAACCAGGTCTAGTGGACGGAGACTGGAATTCTGCATTCTCGGCAAGGCATGGCTGCTGATCTGNTATCACTACAGTCAAGGGTCGGTCTAGGAGAAGCACCAAGCAAAGGTGAGAATGGAAGAGGGCCTGTCTGTGGTTTCTGAGTAAGAGTCTAGGGACACAGGGGAAAGACGTAAAGTGTTCAAGCCAGGGAGGGATCACCTGTCAGATGTAGATGCAAAGGAAAGAAGGACAAAGAGAAGACAGTGACTCTGATCCTGAGACATGAAAAAGCAAGGACACAGACCCAGTGATTCAGCACTAGTTGGGTCAGCTAGCCCAAAGGGTACCCCACACTTCTGGCAAATGGTGCTTGTATTCAACAGAAAGTATAAACCTTGACACTTCATAAGCGTATGCAATGCTACATGCAAGTAACCAGGTTGCCCAGAACACACATTGTCAATTATCTCCATACTGCTTGAACGGCACCAAAACCTTCAGAGCCCAAGGCTGTTGGGAAGAGGCCAAGGCTGGGCCAGGGCCTGGGAAGAACGCTTCTGACCAGAATGTTTCCCTCCACCCCATACTCATCCTAGACAGGGATGTCTGGACTCCCTTGAGCTAGTCTTTCTGCCTTCCCTTAGAAGCTGGCCACTGCTTTCATGCAGGCAACACATGACAAACAATGGAGCTTGGGAACACTAATGGGAGCCACCAGGATCAATCACGTCTAGGTGACAAGCTATGCATTATCTAGGAGGCCAATTCCAAGTCTCCAATCTGTGGCTTGTGCTAGAACAGCTGAAGCAGGCAGTGGCTAAAGAATATATCCCCAAACCAGGTAACTTCTCAGAACACAGTAAAATTCCCAGAGTGGGTTGGACAGGGACTTCATGTNGTAAAATGTTTTAGAGGTCAATGTTTTCTACTTTTACGGAATTTAGTGCCTTCCTGGTTGTTCCTTCCAGACCCAGGAAGGCAGGAATAAGAAGAAAAGTGTAGCCTTGTAGGGCAGCAGATAGAGGAGACGGGTTTTACAGAACTCCCACCCCAGGACAGCCAGTGTGGTCCTCACAAGAAGCACTCAGGATCCTCTCCTCTCTCAGGTGCAAGTGTCACAATGCTGTCATCATTCCAAAAAAGTGGAAGTGAAAGAGAATAAAATCAGTCTATGATGACATTTGGGATACCTTGTTATTATAGGACAATTTGAATACACAAAAATGTAGAATGAATGTATACTGAATCCTGTCAAATCTTGTGAGATCTTTATTCTCACCTTCTTTTCCCACCCTTGAAATTCTTTTGAAGCAAATCTCAGATGTCACATCTCTTCCTCTGTTCTATGGTGACACTGATGCAGATCAACAGCCACATAGGAGACCAGCACAGTTCTTGCTGTCAATACATCTTGCTGCTTCTAAGACAGGGCAAGAGTCTAAGCCCATGGCAGTCCCAGGAAAGTGCTTGCTACTGACAGAGAGGGACCACAAGTTGGAATCTTAACCCTGTGAAAGCATCCCTGGTTCCGTCCTCCAATTGGCAGAGCCTGGGGTCACAGCTTATTGAATGTGGGGGCCTCACCTTCTACATCTAGAAAGGCAGAATAATGAGACCTGTTTGGCATCCGGTCACTAAAAGCCACAGGCCTCCAAAGTCTAGTGAAGATACTGAAATCTTCTGTATGAGCCTGGAATTCATCAGACCCAGGCTCTGTTAATGCAGCCCCAGTTGTTTCTGACACCATTGGACTTCCCAGCCTGTAGGCCTCCTTTCATTCAGCTTCTTCCTGGAAACCCCCTCTCTGTACAGCTAATTCTCCTACCTTACATGGCCTTACCAATCAAACCACAGCCTTCCCCTGGCCACAGAGACTGGTTCGGGGATGGGCACATGTGGTAAATTAGTCCAATCAGAATGACCGTCAGAGGTTTCATGGGACTAAGCCTGGTTCTCTCTTACTGAAGGAGATGGGACATGGCACCGGAAGTTAGAGCTTCAGAGAGCTACCACGCCATCTAGAGGAGAGAGCCTGGGACTGCTGGGGGCCATCCCATGAAGCACTCAGAAAACAAAGCCATGACAGCAGAAAGCTGAACAGAGAACAACAACGTCTTGATCTCATTGGGTGCAAAATTCAGCTGCACCTGCAGTCAGCTACTCCTGCGCTTTTATTTACATGAGCCAAGAAATTCTCTTTTCTACATCAAATTCTACATCAATTCTATAAAATTCTACATCAATAGGCTTAATTGTCACAAGTTCCTGTTACATGCAGAGAGGAGAGAGAGAGAGAGAGAGAGAGAGAGAGAGAGAGAGAGAGAGAGAGAGAGAGCGCTGATTCATGTCAATTTAGGGGCCATAAAGTCTATTACTACACAGTTGGAATATGCTGAAGGTCACAGTGACCCAGAGGGGCAGTATGACAGCATGAGGAACTGAAAACCCATGGGAAAGGTCAGGAAACAATATGTTCTAGGCCTTTGCCACTTCAAGTGTACACTTTGGGCCAGGAGGGACAAAACTACTCGAGTTTCTGCTTTTTTGTTTTGTGTTTTCATGTGGATGGTGGAAAACCTAACAATGCAATATAAAAAAACATACCATATCTGGTGCAGACCCAAAGTAGTCTCAGGGTTTTTTGTTTGTTTTGTTTTGTTGGTTGGTTCGCTGGTTTTATTTATTTTGTTGTTGGTGTTAATGAGACTGGGTCTCACTGGGTAGCCCTGGCTGACTTGGAACTCACAAGACAAGGCCAGCCTGGTCTTGAATTTACAGTTTGACCTGCCTCTGCCTCCCCAGTGCTGGGGTTAAAGGAAAATGCCACCACACCCAGCCAACAGTCTCACGTTTTCATCATGGATTGTCCAGTAACTATGATCTTGGGCAAGTTGTGGAACTTCTATTAGGCTCAATATCTTCATCTGTAAAAGTGAGATTATAATACCTGTCTGGCAAGACTGACATCAAGATTAAATCAGATAATGTATGGAAGGTGCTTAATACATTACTTGCCCCAGAGGAGCAGGACTCAATTAAAGGTATACATTATGGTGTACTCTTATAATTACTGTGATTATCCGCCCTGCACACCTCACAGGATAGTGATTGTGAGACTGAAAAGAAAATTGCCTAAAATCAAAGAACTCAAGTACAGTCCTGAACTGATCTGAGTACTGAGGTTCACAGAGGTTAAGAAGNTGGCTCAATGCAGAAAGAGGCAGAGCCTAGGGCGGTGTCATCATTTTCCAATCTGGCATAGGTCACAAATTTCTTAGTTCTTTGTTTCCATGTCCCTCCATCTATCAGACTAAGTTCCTTACACATTTACTCCCTCCATGCCCATGGCAGCAGCTTAGTTACCACCCACAGTGGGCACTCAGGGAACGTTTGCTGAATGCAAGACTCAGACCACGAGACGTCTTGAACCGCACCACTCCAGATTGTCTCCCTCAGTAGAGTGTTACTATGCCTTGGAACTACAAGAAGCTACTGTTGTTCACCCTAATTCGAAAATTATGACATTTCATTTGGAGGCTCAAAAATCCAGGTTGGGCCTGAAGCGGAACCGTTGAGGAGGAACTCCAGAGGCAACAATGCATCAGAGCAGAGAGGGGCATGGGGCAACTGGTTAACATACTACGCACATCTGCATATGGTGACTTGCTAGAATATTTGTCCTTGCTAGTAGCAACTTCACCCTTTGTCATCTGATGGCAACCCTCAAGATTAAGGGCAGATTAAGAGCTGTGAGTTGTGAACAAATTGAACTTTAATTAAAGATGGAAATGAACTAGGAATAAAAATCTTTTTTTTTTTTCTCTTTGGTTTTCTTTATCAGGTTCTGACAAAACTAAAACAAACAAAATCAGGCTTACA
>LZPO01055085.1:645623-655781 GCA_001675575.1 Neotoma lepida | reverse complement strand
TTTCGCGACAGGGTTTCTCTGTGTAGCTTTGTGCCTTTCCTGGAACTCACTCAGTAGACCAGGCTGGCCTCCAACTCACATAAATCCGCCTGCCTCTGCCTCCCAAGTGCTGGGATTAAAGGCATACGCCACCACCGCCCGGCCTGTGGTGCTATCTTGGCATGCTCTGGACATTTAGACCATGTATGTTTCCATTTACACAAATCCAAGCTTTCACAGTGGAGTCCATCTACCCCGTTATAGGCAGCAGAGACTGTATCCATTTTTCTTTAAACATAGGAGACATCTTTTGTCTCTTCACTCTTAAGAGTGGTCTTTTCTGTCACTTGGTTCTTTTCACACAGCTGTACTAACTTCGTGATTTGCATATTGCCCCTTAGGGAGGACCTCTCTTTGCTGGTCCAGGACAAAAGCTAGTCCTTCCTTCTGCCTTGATTATTGAGGACTCTTCAAACTAAGTTCTCAGAATGAGGTGCCCAGCTCAGCTCCTGGGGCTGCTTGTGCTCTGGATCCCTTTTTATGTTATCTCTTTTCCCAAGTTAGGTGGGACAGTGGAGAGCATAAAATAAGAGGGTTTAAACGCCAATATGGCAACAATTATAATCAACCCAAACAGACCAAGTGTTACAGTTAAGAGAACAGCAAATCAACCAGAAGACACAATATAAAAGAAAATCACAGGCAGATGACTTGGAAAGAAACTTCCCACCAAGAAAACCAGAGCCAGTAAACATATGGAAAAAAGTACTCAACCTGATGTCATTAGGAAAATACAAAATAAAACTGTGATAAACCAGAACACTGCACCCACCCCACACCCAAATTTAAAAGTCAGACAAATCAAGTTTAGCAAGAATGTGGAACACTATAAAACCTCGTATTCTATGAGGAGAATGTTAGATTGTGGTAAAATACTTTGGAAAGAGCTCACTGTCACCTAGCAGAGTTGAGGTGAGCCTGCCTGGTCATCTAGCAATTCCAACTCTAGTGATTCGTGTACCACCTAGTTAGCTGATCCTGTGCATTTGTATCATGATAACATGTTTGACAAGTAGACTAGTACTGATGTTAATATCTACCAGCTGGAAACAACCTGATGTCCATCAGCCATAAGATGGATAAACAAAGGGCAGAACCACGCAACAACATTTTACAGAACAATGAAAATCGACATGGAAGACAAAATGTTGAACAGAAAATGCAAGACAACGTGGTTCCTTTCATATTATGTTTAAGAATGGGAAAAGCTAAACTCCATGATTTAGGGCAGCATGAACAGGAGTTAGAGCTAAAGGAACACAGAAGTGATTATCCTCAGAGCCAGGAGAATGGAGAAAGAAGAGCTGAACATAAGGAGGGCCCCAAGGACTTCTGGGTATTGTCTACATTTTATTTCTTAACTTTTGTGGTACTTTTATGAGGTGTATGAGATCTGACTCAAGATTAATATTAAATTGCAACTAATGAATTATATGCAGATTATACTACTCAAGAAAAAAAGGAAAAGAAAAGAAGAATGCAGAACAAGCTAAAACGAAACCAAAGTTCACTTTGAGACTGACTGAATAAACCTGAGTTCTGAATACATCTAAGTCAAGTGTTTCTTAGAAGGACTTATACAGGCTTCAGATGTGGAGGATGGAAGGGAGACCAGGAGACCTAGGGGAATGCTGGAGGGAGAAAATGTTATCAGAGCTCTGAATGCACAAGAAGTTGTATTTAAGGGTAGAATTTTCCTCATCAGAACACAACCAGCCTTCTTCCTCCTTCAANACTTGTGTGTTCATCTGTCCCTAGCTCCCAACTAATCTTAAGCACTCCTTTCCTCTTGTACTTACCTCAATGCAGAGTTTTCTTTTTAATATATTTTTATTGATTGATTCAGATTTCATACATGTATTTTGGTTATATTCTTTGTCTCTCCTAACTCTTCCCAGATCCTCCCTCTCCCTTCAATGAGCAATTTTCTTGCCGTGTTGTAATTTCCGTTTCTAAGTGATAGCCTCAAGATCAGTGACTAATGTTTTCATTGTTTTCTAAGCTCTCCTTCCCAACAGTACTTAGAGAGATACCTGGCAAGCAAGAGGGCTCAGCTGATGCTTGCCAAGTGACTGACTGAATGAAAGATTGCTGTACCTTCAGCTGCAATTCCTTGTATCGCTTGGACATCCGAATGAGTAACTTCTCACCATTGATCATAGCAGACTTTTCTTGGTAGTACTGGACCATAGCCTGGGCAGCTTCTGTGTAAGCCATCTCTAAAAACGCCTAGGGTGGATAGTAAGGCAGACAGTGGACTTGACTTTAATGACCTTAAACACAAATCAGTACCAGGTAGGACTCCATGGTGACAAAGCTTAAGAGCAGGTGACATAATCAATGAAAACATGCTGAAGTTGCAAGTCCTTCTAGAATGGGGTTGGGAGCCGACAGGAAAACCTGATCTTCTGGAGATGCCCTTTATCTCGGCAAAGCTGCTAATTATATGGGTTACGTATGTAAAAAAAAATTAATGGAGCTGTACGATGAAGACAAGAATACTTTATGCTCTTGGGAGTATCTGTTTTATAGCTCAATAAAAAGAAAAAAATCAGCACAAGAAAGAATTATCTTTGATTCCATGCGTTCAAAGAGAACTTTGTATTAACTTCACCAAAAGAGCTCATTAAGGGATGGCTCTTATCCTGGTTTCCATGGTTACCAAATACTATTCTTAATTATGTATGTGTATCCTGAGTTACATCATCTATGGAAGGCCTTCTGGGACGGGAGGGTCTATTAACTCACAGTTCCCATTTGGGCTCTTGCGCACGTGGCCTTGGGCTGCCATTTGGTGCCATCAGGAGACAGAAGCAGAAGCCCAGGGGGCTACTTGAGCTCCCATTTGTCTCATTAAAAAGAAATANATTTGAAAACTCAGAGGCTTATAAGCCCCTAAATTCAAAGGCTGGCCAGGCTGCTGTGGCTTGGAGAAAAGAAGCCCCAGACTGTACTGACATGGCATNTCCCCTCTCTATTTAACTGGTCTGACAAACACAAAGAAATGGACTTTTCTATTCANTGCATAGCTACAGTTTCTAATAAACTGTGTTAATGGACTTGTCATTTACCCAGTAGATGTTGGTACAAATCAGTGCCTGTTAGAGTTTTATATTTGGTTTATAGTGGTGTGGACTGATGCTGGTCCCTCTATGTTGAGGTTTACAATCGTGCAGACACTAATCCATCAATTTATATTTAGGGGACAACAGCTTTCCTATGTCAGAGAGCAACTCATACCAAGGTGACCTTCCCCGCCTGTGACTAGGAAGCTCGTTAGGAGCCGCTAGTCCCCCTTCTCCTCCCCTTCATTGTCTCATCCTCCTCTTCATCTATTAGTTAATTTCAGGTACGTGGCTTTTTAAAAAAAAAAAACCACAATATTGTGAAGTATGTGTGACAAAGAAGGCAAAATTCCTTAGGGTTTTATTTCAAATGATGCCACCCACTTCTAGCTATAATGGGGAAAATACTAATTAATCTAGGTAGCCTTGTTGCCTTAATGTTAAATTTACCCAACACAGAACTCCTGAGACAAACACACAATGAACATCCTATCTTCAGGCTGAGGAGTGGAGGCCACGGAAGCTCTGCTGGGCCTTTAAGTTCTAGAGCTCACACCTACACTGAGGAAGGACTTCTTCACCTATCCTTTAGCTTTATAAAGCAAAAACAGTGACTGAAATAAAAGCAAAGGAGGCTGGAGAGGTGGTTCCTGAGTAAGAGCGCTCGCTGCGTGAACATGAAGACCTATTGGGATCCCAGCATCCATGTGGATGGGCGGAGAGCAAGAGGATTGCCGGAGCTCACTGGCTGCTTGCCTAAGTCCAGGTTCAGTGAGAGAACCTGTTTTATATATATATATATGGCTGAGAGTCCTAGGGCAGGACACTCAACATCCTCCCCTGGTGTTCTGATAGAGGCCTCCTGAGTTCAGTTTCCCTATGCTTTCTATCAGTTCCTCTCTGCTCTCTTGCTAGGTGACCTCACATATGGACACCAAGAGCAATTAAAAATATCTCTTCCCTGGCAGTTCTTGTNTGAGTCCACACCCAGGCAATCAGAAGTGATCAGTTTAGAAACTGGGGCTGTAGTCTTAGCTCAGGAGATCCACAACATGGCAAAGATGGCGTCTGTTAGCTCCTGTTTGAAAGCCAATTAGCTTTTCTGTGTTGAGGAGGACCCCATACTAAAGTGACAGCCTCCTTTCCAGGCAATTCACAAAGGCTTCTANCTAGCACAAGCAGGCATTGTAGAACCAGAGACAAAAGGACAGCCCCTGCAAAAACCTCTGTGCCCTGTCAAAGAAGCCAACTGTGTTTCACCTCTTTACATTTAAAATATGTCTATAGTCTCCTTTCGCCACCATGTGGCTCATCATATATCCCACAGAGTGAACTCGGGGAGGCCTACCTGATTAGTTGACTTCATGAGGATGTAATTAGTGACTTTGCCAAAGGGCAGTCCCAGGTTAATGACGTCATTCTCAGTGCAGCTGCCCTCTGGGAGATTGCAGATGTGCACCACTCGTCCGGCACCGTTCCTCTGTGCAAACTGCTGGGGACAAAGAGCAGGGCTGAGTCTTCAAAAAACATCTCTCTTCACCCCTGTCCCGACATTCCGTATGGCCATCTTCCCTAGAGAATGCCATCCATAAAGAGCAATGCAGGAAAGAAGCACATTCACAGATACACACAAATGTCAACTTTATGCCTTCTAGCTACAAAAGGGATTCATATTTCCAATGAATAGTAATATAAAAGGCTGAAGAATATCTAAAGAAATATCCATATACTGTTAGTGGGATTGTATGTTGACACCCTTTGAAGATATGTTTTCTCAATATTAAATAAAAATTAAAATATATATAGGCCAAGAGCTCACTTTTGGAAGAGTGCCTGATTTAAAATTAATTAATTAAAAGGTGCATGTGTACAAGACATTTACTNAATACTTTATGGGGTAGCAAAATGTTTCGGGGACAGCCTGCATGTCCAACAACTGGGGAATGCATGGGCAAAGGACAGTTCAAGTGTTTAATGGAAAACGTCATAGGCATTAAAAGGAAGCCAGTGTGCTGATATGGCATATTTTTAAGACAAATTGTCAGNTGAAAAACAGGTTGCAAGTTAGCATGCATACTGTAATGCTTTTGAAAGGCAAANTTATATGGAAATGGGAGAAAACATGTACTGGAAAATTTTTGATAATTATTGGAGGTAAGTGGCAGGGACCTAAGAGTTAATTATCCTCACTCCTACAATTTTGAATGTTTGAATTTTGTGGTTTGTTTGCAGTGAAATTTTGAAAAGGTTATCAGCAAACACAGAGAAAGGNATGGAGCNAGTATCAACCTGCCAAGGCCAGTTACCCTCAGAGGAGCAGAGCAGGACAGGGAGCAAGGACCAACACGTTCTACCTGTTTGAGATAGTCTTTATATTGTTCAACTTANAATTTGAAAAAAATTCCATTAGATGAAAAAGTTGAAAGGGAGGATTTTGGAAACCGAATATGGGTACACAGATATTCACAACACCAATGTGTGGTTTATTGGTTTTTCCAAACAGTTTTCAGCCTTGGGGATCCTTTCTCCAAACAAAAACCTGCTCAGCAGCCAGATACTCTGAGCAAATAAAAAAGGGGCTGTTCTGGTCAAACTGTGGGGTTCTAAACCTGCCTCCATCCCCACTAGGTAGATCCAAGCCAAATGATCTAANGAACACGGCTGTCAAGCCAGGACCTGTGTCTAATCCAAGCTCCTGGAGGACGTGTATGGCTTTGCTTTGGTCAATGTCTAATCGGTCCTAACTTCCAGGAGCTCAGGAAGCAGGAAGCAGGAACCAACCCAGCGTGGGAGAGAAGGGCGTAGTCTTCAAAACCCAGAAGACATTCTAGTGCCACAGCCTACATTAGCCGTCATCACTTTCCACCGTAGGGTGAATTTCAGTGTCTNATTATGATCTGACTCTGCTGAGGTAACAGAAAGGGAGTAATCTCAGGCCTCGTCCTTAACAAGGGCTGGCACTTAGGGAAATACTACCATGAAAAGCCGTCATTTGTCTCATCTGGGCTGAGGACAATTAGACTCAATTATCATTTCCTTTTACGGTTCCACCTTGAATTAGAGAAGCTTCAAGGTGCTCATTCCACACTCCACCCTCCACTGGTGTCCAGATGTCAAGCACTTTCCCCAAGGGGTACATTGATTCAGCATGTGGCTCAGAGGAGCACCCACTTCCCCTCAGGAGGAGCCCCCCCACCCAGAGTCTGAGCCTGGGTAGCAAAGACTGAGCCCCTCTGTAACAAGGACAAATGGAGGACTATTATGAGCCAGGGCTGGGACCTTTGCCTCCCACTGGGGTGATCTGAGGCAGATCCAGCAGAACTCCCAAGCAGAGCAAAGCAGCGAGTTCTCTGACTTTACACCAGGAAGGTTAAGTCTGGGCACTCTGCCTGGCGGGCTCTTAGCACCACACATTTCTGCCCCAGGTGACCTTGCTGGGCTAGCCTGGGTGACCTGTGCTTGGACAACACAGCAGCCAGACATGCAGGGTGATTCTGGGCAATCGCTCTCCCAGCCTGTCCAGTTGCCTAGTAACCAGGTAAGGGAACCAGCATCCCCTGAATTGTGTACTCACTCTGGCCTGAAAGGACAATTTAAGAGGCCTTTATCTGAGCCCAGCAGAATACACAGGACACTCATCCCAGAGAACAAACCCCGAAACTGCCAGTCACCAAAGACCTATTCATGCTACAGACTTCCACATCAAAGGCATTGCGATAAATTCATCTCAAACTTCTCACTCACACCAGGATTGAAGAATTGAAGAATCAATCCTTGACCCTCCCCACACTCTAGTCAGAAATAGAAATGGACTTTTCGTGATTCTTTAGATGCTATGGAATATTAATATTCTAGTTAATCATCTCAGTTTGGAGCTTCCCGACCAGTGAACTACACACAGGTTTTAGATGTACCAAGATACCAATTTTCTCCACCTGGAGGCCATAGACCTCCAGTGGCAAACCCCTCACATCATCATCTCCTGAGTCATGAGATGGAAATCTTGAGAAGTACCATATTCATGGTTTGTTCTGGGTTGTCTGGTTTCAGGTGTGATAAACCCTATATTGTTACAAAGACAAATTGTTTTTATGAATGAAATGATTTTACTNATATTTAGAAAACTTCAGCCTGCATTCTTTACTATCTCTTCTGTAGCTATGAAATGCAATTTAGACTCAAGCCGTGCTTGATTCATAAAAAAGTAAAGTAATAGGTATTATTGCTCCATTCTTGAAACAACAATATACACGTCTATTATTTGTCCTATTCTCTATGAAGGAGCTTAATGAGGAGAGAGGGAGGAGGGAGGCANAGGGAAGTCCCTGGGTGGTACATCCAGAATGAAGTTTGATCCCTGAGGACTGACAAATGCAAGAGCTTTGATCAAGCAGCAGGATGCTATGTGGTAATCCCAGCTTGGGTCTGCTAATTAGCCCTAAATGGTCTATGGAGTTAATATGATACAGTGGCCTTTCCCTTATCTGTAGGGAATATCTTCCAAGACACTTAGTGAATTCCCGAAGGACAAAAATACCAAATCCTGTATACACTAGTGTTTCCTACACCTACATACTTACGATCAGGTACAATTTATAAACTGGGTATAACAAAAGATTAATAACATCAACTTATAAACTAGAACAATTATGATAATATATCATAATAAAAGTTATTTAAAACTTATAAATAAACTCATGAATTGTTTCTGGAATCTTCCATTTAATATTCTCAGACTTCAGTTGACCTTGTGCAGAAACTGCACAAAGTTAAACCGAGGATAAGGAGGACTACTGGGTTATGGTGATGGATCTAACAGTGACATTCTAACAGCTGAGGCGGTACCATGCTCCACTCTATCGATACAGTGTCAAATTAGCTATGGCTTAAGGATGCCTCCATACTTTCAAGTTCTTAGGCAACACTGCAATCTAACTTACCTTGTAAAATAACTGANCACCTAACTCAGGAGCAAACTGCTGGGTCTCAGCCAATCATAGGCAACTAACTGATCAGCCCAGGTTCAAAGAAGGCAAACACCAACAACCTATGCAATTGCCTTTGTGTCTCCCTTCCTTCCCTGTCCTGCTTGCTATACTGTGGAGAGCTGCTCTCCATTTTTTTTATGGTACTAGGGGATGCATGGATCATTCTTTGGTCTGTTGAGTTCTGTGAGACTTAACTCACCCAAGCTTTTNGTTTAATATTGCTCAGAGTGATCAGAAAAGTCTGACTGACATTTTAAGGCTTTGATTAGCACAAAGGGAGAGCTAGGTAAGTCATTAACTTTGACGGATNAAAGTATTTCCAAACATGGAATGCATGTGGGTACTTGAGATAGAAAAAAAGGGGGTCGGGGGATGACTTAGACATTAAAATCTGGAGGCTTCCTGAAGAATGAGAACCTGAACATAAGAGACAGAGGACCTGGGTTCAAGTCCCGACCCAGCTACTGATTAGGAGTGTAACCCATTTCTCCTTACAGTCACTACCTACCCAATACCTGGAACAAGGGAGGTTGCTATATGTCTAAAGTCCTTTCCAAATGTAAAATTACTCTGCCTTGTATCTCTAAGCTTGAAAATTCTAGTTCTCCTGGAGGCTTTGCCAAGCAAAGCCCTAAAGTGCAGGACTTTCCCATGACAGCACAAACAGGAAACCCGGCTCCTCCCACCCTGGCATGGCCAGTNTACCAGTGAATGTACCATTTGTCCCCTCCNACCCGCCCTGTGATGAGCTGTTCAGCCACTCGTGTCCACAAGCCTATTCACCTTTTAGAATGGTGCTGGTGATTTTAGCCTTATGGTGTTGCAGATACNCTCCCGGAGCCAGCACCCCTGTTTAACAGCCGCCCTGCTCTAGGAGTGATCACTGCCACGGTGCCAGAAAAGGCTGAGGTGACAGATATGCTGAGATACACTGAAGACACACATATCTGGGTCTCTTTAGAGGACATTCCTANGTCTAGTGCATGCTTTACTGGCCCCAGGCCCCAGGNGCAGGATGGTGGGCGGGGGACTGACTGTTAACTCTGCATCCCTGTATTTACTGTGAGCCAGTTACTGGATTTTTCTAGCCCTGGGGTTTGCCTGTCTATAAATCCAGGAGAATGAAATGGATTCCACAGGCTGACTGAGAAGATGAAATGCCACACTGTAAGTTAAGTGCTTCGGTATAATGTCTGACCTCCAGCAGTCTCCTAAATAAACATTTGTCTCCTTACTTCCTCCTACTATGGAAGGGGATGCTATGATGACCTTGGATTGGGAAAGAATATTGCTGGAATGATGTCAGAGAATATCCATATTCTCAGCAAATCAAAATGAACAGTGTTATCAAGCTATTCTTAAATGATGATTCAGGGAGGAAAATGCCTATCTGGCAGACAGACAGACAGACAGACAGACAGACAGACAGACAGACAGATGCTAAGACACAGAAAAGAATGATGATGTAAATGGCAGGAAAGAAAGGAATAGTGAATCCTGGCAAGAGTTGTACTCGAGTCCCTTATGTCTTTTTTGTCGGTTTGAAATATATTAAAAAGTATCAATTTTTTTTTCCAGGAGGAGCTCTGGGGTAGAAACAGATGGATTTTAAGGAAATGCTTGGCTCTCATCAGCCTGCATTTTGGCTGTGAGGTGCTGATGGGCTCAGTTCACACCCACCACCCGGCTCTGCTGCTGAGCTCCCAGGACACACACATGTGACAGGTGCACTTGAACGTTCCAGCCCAAGGTCAGATCTCTAAGAGAGCTAAGGTGTCAGGGCTGTAACCAAAGCCCTAATTACCAAGCTGAAAGGACAACCATACTTTGCCAGCTATGGGAGGCACTACCTCAGACGGCCCCGTGTGGGATCAGTGGCATGTGGGATCAGTGGCTCGGGCTGTGTATTCGAACATGCCGGGGCTACTCTTCCGCCTGGTGCTGTTTCTAATGGCTCTAAGGTGGATCCCAGACTTCTCAGCTTACTCACAAATCTTTTACAGCTGGGTGGAAATGTGAAAAGAGCAAACAGACTTGTGGCTGAAGGGTCTGAGATCTTTCAATGC
>LZPO01055085.1:592671-615951 GCA_001675575.1 Neotoma lepida | reverse complement strand
TACTTGAAACTGCCTCCAGCTCCCTGCCCTTCACTCCATGCATTGCTAATTAGGAGCAGCCCTTGCTTGACATGTACACAGCCATCTATGGTGAAATTGATTATTATATTACTATGGAAAGTAAGGAAGTCATTTCGTTCAAAATATCAGATTCCACAAAATCATACACGACAGCTGTTGGTGTGTGCATGTGGGGGAGGGGCAAGTGTGTGAAAAGTATCAGCTCTCCCTCTTTGGCTTTCTGATATCTTTGCAAAGAATGGGGTGGGAGTAAAGTGGGGGGGGGAGATTCTAATGCATTTAAGGCAGAAACTAATAGCAAAGCTAAATAGTGGTTTGTTCAGTTTTGTTAAGGTTTAAAAAAATCCCATGGTACAAGATAATCACTCACGCCGTTTTATGAGTGTAGACTTGCTATTACACACTTTCCAGCAGAAAGTCAGTATTCCTGCACTGGGGCATTGAAGCTTCTTTTAATTACATCAGTTAAAAAAATAAGGTGAGTCATGGTTGGTAGTGCTGGGGCCTAATAGATCATTGCACCCATGTCCAAATATGTCTTGGAACCTCACTGCCCAAGTTTAAGCACCCACTTGTTTTTTGGAGACTTTTAATATCGTTTTGCTTAAATTTTTTAACTTCCCTTGAGGGTCGCTAGAATTCCTATTGGGGCCAACTTCAGGGGTGCTTAAAATCAATCCGTAAGAAGGGTGTCTGGTGGCGAAGTTCCCCAGCTTCTAAANTGTTACCATGGCACTCCCTCCCGGGTCAGAATGGGTCCGAGTCTGACCTCAACCAATGCCAAACACTTCAAACACCTTTCTGTTCGTATTCCATTGCTGGAAAATGCCATCCGTAAGCCCCAGGCACCTCAACCTGAAGAGCTCCCCAGCGCTCCTAAGGTTTCGGGGTTCTGAACGCATCCACTTTCAGTCTCTCAGATCTGAGGAGAACGCAACCCGATTCCAGTAGCTGCATCTAGACTTACTGACATCGGGATTGCTGATTTCACTGGGGTCATGAGGTGCTGCTTTAGGTCACATGTTAAACTGCCCTTGGGAATAATTTATTAAAATTCTTTTAAACAAGAGTGGGTGGAGATACCAACAAATCGCATACTCATGCACAAACGCTTTGCGCCAAGAACATGGTCCGAAGCGCCGCCTGGACCAGAAGATAAAACAAAGCCCCTTGGCGGTCCCCCCTTGGGCTGCGGAAAGGTAAAGTGATGTCATGCGACCTTACCTTTCGGAAACAGACCAGGGCACCTGGCATGAAGGGCTGACCTGCGGCCACCGAAGCTGGGAGTCATTTTGGGTGTCGCACATGTACCTCCCTAAAAAATTCCAACAACATTCTACCAGCTTTCTGCATGCCAATCATGACAAGCTTCCATCCACTTAAACTCTCGGGAGTCTAGGAGGGGGGGCGGGTGGGATATGAGCAAGCGAACCAGCGAAAGAGAAAGGGCGTCCCAGGCACTGCCTACCGTCTGCAAGGAGAGTCACATGCCGCTGAGAGCCATTCCTACTGCATTACACATGCTGAGTGTAAATGGCAAACAATATCAGTCTATGTTTATGCCACATGTTCTCAGCCTCTTCACATATCAACACCCAGGCCAGCTCTATGAGAGGTCTCCTGAGACTGCCTCAAGGAGACAATCTTAGGCTAATTCTGCCCTGCATTTTTTAAGAAAATTCCAAAGCCTCCTGGCCTGGTTCACCTCCCCATTTTTCTGTCGCTGTTATGGCTGATGATTTGTTTTGTTTTCTTTGTCTACTTTTTAAAATTTTAGATTCACACATGACAATTTGGTCCTAAAGATACTCACAAGGACCAACACACTGACTGAGCCAGCAAACCCACATTCTCTGGACTTTCCTGCTAAGTTTTGTAAAACTGGATACGGTGAGAAGACCTGCTACTTCCTGTGCACATAGTAACTCGATGCCTTGCAGCAGGAAAAATGGATTCTCCTTTGCTTTAAGCAGTGGCTAGAGATGACTGTGATGTCCCCTTCTACTGCCAGATACAATTTGTCAGAACTAGGAGCAGGAGAAGTGGCAAGTGGTGGTATCCACTGGAGTAGAGACCAGGGACATCCAAATACCAACAGTGCTGGTGCTGAGGAAGCTGCTCTCAGCTCAGGCTAAGGTTCTGAACCCACCTTGCAGAAGATACAACTCACCTCCTGGAACCCCCAAAGTCCCTCCCTGGAAAGATGGTCCNGAGACCCTACAGTCAGAGGATGGGTTAGTCTTCTCTATGGNTCAATTACTTATAAACCTGCTATTCTTTCCAGGAACCACTTTCTCTTATCAATTTTAATTTCTCTTTCAAAAATCTCACATTTAAACCATCAAACCAAATTATACCACCATGTGATTTGTGGAATTAAAACCTGCTAGTGCACTACCAGGTAAGACAATGCCATCATTCCCGTTGGTCTGATGTTCAGCCATGGAATCCAGCATTCATTATAATCCCCTTCCAAAGCGAACAGCAGAATCTGCTTCTTTAGAGGAAAGTCTCTCAAAGAACTTACAACATGGTGTTTCCCGAGCTCTCTTCATTTTCTTAGACCCTCGAGGGTGGGAGGGGGGATGATGAAGATCCGTTCCTGTCTTTACCAGCATGAGGATGTGAACAACAGGGGCTCACCCTGCTGCCAGGAATGGACTGAACCCACCAGATGATGCTTCTAAGGCCGACAAAATGAGTGAAAGCTGGCCATATGCATCTGAACAGCTTGTATCCAGCTGTGCACTAGAGCTCTGCCTCGNCCGCAACTGCCCGCCAGCCCCTGTCGAGCTCCTAGGGGATTCTAGGGGCACCTTTTCCTAATTTAGTCACAGCTCACAGGCTGCTCCAGGCTTGTTTGGCTCTCAGATGCTAACTCAGCCCCAGATACCTAAGGACATCAGTCCCAGATCACAACCTGTGAGAACTGGCCACATCTCTGCCCAGGCCGCAGGTCCCTCACTGACTTAAGTTTTCCAAAGCACTGATGACCTGGCATCACACCTTTCCCAAATTCCTTGGGATAAGGTTTTCATTGAAAATCACTTCATGCTGTTCATCTCCCCAAACAGGAAACAACAGCTCTGTTCCCATCTGTCGTTAAGGGGACTTTTCAGGGAAAAGTCAGTGGAGCAGGCTAACCACAGGACAGGGGAACAAGGACTCACCCTACCTCTGGGATCATGGTAGAAGTCATCCTGTAACATCCTGTGTTATCATCCTGTGACAGCNCTGTGAGTGTCTGCTACAGTGAGGGCCATATTNTGATACACTGAATGTAACTTGACTACCACAGAGTGTCCTGATCTACGTCCTGGAGTGTGAGTCCTAACAGAAGGAAATTCCATTCTTTGAATAAGTCTTTCTAATTGTATGGGCTTTTCTCATACCCCAAGGTCAAGACACCCCAGGCAGCATCACACACTGAAATTCAGTTTGGTGAAATATTGAGTACAGCACTGTACCATGCAAAGCGAGAGGAGAGAAGAACGGGTGATGTGGATGTGCATGACATCACGNTACCTGTTTCCCATATTCCCTTCATTTTCACGTCGTAAAACTATGAACACTCTTTGCACCAGGCAAGTGCTTTACACTGAGCTTCATCCCTGGCCGACTGGCCCACATAAACACTGCTATTCACCACGATGTTATGGGTCTCTCCAGCTGCCATGGTAGAAGAGGATGATTTGCCTTCAGCCCTGGGGACATGTCCTGCAACGGTGCTACAGTGATCCTCAGTGAAAGTAGGAGAGAACTATTAACTAGAGCCCGTGGTGGAGGAGGTTGAGGACCAGTGAATATAATGATGTACGGTCACCTTGGTGATATAAGATAAGGGCTGGGTCTGGTTTTATCACCCACTCGCTGTGAGACCTCCAGCAAATTACCAAGGTCCTTGTGGTTCAAACACCCAAGTGTNTAGTCCACAGGAATTTAAGGACACAACACAGACATTTAAATGTATGGAGATTATTCTCATCTTACTATTTTTCCACATAAAAAAGCCACCATACAAAATATAAAAATANATATATTAGATTCAATAACACACACATACATAATGTATTTAGTTTGAATCATTTTTAGAGCATTTATCAAATAGTAAAGATTAAATGATGGATTTTCCAGTAATTCCTTTCTCCAATGAAAAATTTTCCAGATTTTCCTTAACAAATATATTTTTTTCAATTAAAAATATTTTTACAACACAAAAGATCTAGTTAGGCTAATACTGCTCCATCCCATCTGGCTAATGGAGCCTCCAAANGAATCCCTGGAGGAAGGTGTTTGACTTGGCTCCTTCCTCACAACAGGCACTCCTTTAGAACTACATGCTAAAAATTAAGGACAAGTCATGTGTAGAAGTGAGTGTCCAAGTGAGACACTGGTATGCTGTTCTCCACATGAAAGTCATTCTCAGCACACGATTCAGATGCTTCTCACACTAATGACCTAGGAAGGCTCANTGCAAAAGGAGGCAGAAGATGTCAGCACAACGTTACAACCTCNGACTTCTCTACCAGACAGGTCAAGGTCATCAGCTTCCTGGTGCACACTAAGCTTGCTACCTACAGCCTCTGCACTCTCCCCTCGTGTTCCCTCACCTCACAGAACCACTGTCACCATTGGTCTGGGTTCTTTTTGACAGTCACCTAGGACCAAGGGCNGAAGTCGGGGTAATGTAGTGGTATTTGCTCTGCCCGTGACCCAAAGGAGGCNGTGCTTGCAGCTGGGTACGTGACCCCTGAAAAAGGAGCTACAAGAGGGACACGCTCTCTTCTCCTGGCTCCTGGCTGCGAGGTGGGTTNGCTCCTAGTCNGATCAGATGATGACTGCTGCTGTCTACTCTGTTCTGTAATTGTGAGTGTATTTCCTCAATATATATATTAATAAATTCTGTTATCCCTTTGATAGTTTTCACGTGGATTTATCATAATAGGGTAACACTNAACCCACGGTGACAGACTTGGCTATGTCTCCAATTGAACATTTTCATCCCCTTTGCTCAGTTAAAGATAACTGTCAGGGCGGTACTGGGTAAATGTTTTTCTTCTGATTATGCAAGTACAAGGAGAATAGTAACCAAAGACTCTACTGCAGGCCAGCCCGGGATTAGAGGCTCTGTAGCAGGGCCCCTCTAATCCTTAGCACACCAAGCCAGGATTGGCTCCCTTGTCTCTGTTTTCTCTTGGGAAGCTTGCAGAAGCAGAATCCCTTTCTGTCTGCACTTGGTGCTTTGTGAGCAGAGCTAGAGCCTGCCACCGCCCCCCTTCCTGTGCATGCTCACAGGATGGGGAGGTGCCAGGCAGGAGCAGAGCTGAAGTGTGCATGACCCTCCCCACTCCCCTGCTGCCTCTGCCTGGGAGAAGCCAGGAGCACCTAGAGTAGCCCAATTGTTTGCTAAGAAATACAGCAGCTCCTCCTCTTCTCCTCCTCTCTCCAGTCTCCTCTCTCCACTCTGCCCTCTCTTTCCTTTTCCTTACCTTTTCAACACAAAGTAGTAATGAAGTTAAAGCATCTTTTAACACCAGACCCTCTTTAAAAATCAGAGGTGGCCGTGCCATCTTTATCAATGGGGAGCAGAGCTACTACAGGAAAAAAAGAAAGAAAAAATGGAGTTTCAGGCCTGTGGGGTGGGTGGGAAGACACAANTGGAATACAACGTGACCTTGAGAGAGCAGTGGTGGAGATCAGGTACAGGAACCAGGGTGTAAGTAAAAACAGACTCAGGATTTGTTCCCAGAAAGCACATCTTGGCCTCCAGAAAGGCTGTGTCAGCATCCTGCACAGACAAGGGCCTGCCCACCAGTGGAGGAAACCAGCATGGTGAATCAGACAACGTGGGCATGTGTATGGCTAGGAAAGGAAATTGCTTCTTTGCTGCATGGGGCTTTCANTGCCCATCTAACTAGGTTAGGGGACTAGGTGCTGGGGTTCTGGGGACCCACAGAACAGGAGCAGGAAGATCATTACATTTTGTAGGTTTGCTGTTGGAAGGAGGAACTCGACATGCAGGCACAAGTCTCACCTTGGCATTAGAAGACCAAACAGACACACAGAACCCTCGTACAAGCTACTCTTGCTACCAGAGCTTCACTGTCCAGGACAAGATCTACAAGCCACACAGGTACGACATTTCTGTTGATGTCATTAATATTAAATAAAACTTTAATATCAAGGGCTGGGGAGATGTGCGGTGGGCAAGGTTCTGACTATGTTAGCATGGGAACCTGAGCTCAGATCCCCAGCACCCAGATAAAAATGTACGTGTGGTGGTACATACCTGTGACCCCAGATACAGAGATGGGACACGCTGGGCTCATTGGCCAGTCAGTCTATCCAATCAGTAAGCTCCAGGTTCAATGAAAGACCCTGACTCAAAAAATAAGGTGGAGAGGAATGGATGAAGACATCCTCCGTTGACTGACGGATGGACACACACACACACACACACACACTTTTCAGCTCTGTTTCTCTATGGCACTAGCCACATTTCCGGCACTCACCAACCATGTGTGGTGATAATGGACACAGTGGGGTGGAACATTTCCAGTTCTCAGAGAACTGCATTAGACAGACGTCTTCAGACTGTCAGGTGACTGATTCTACATACCTCAGGCCTCTGTGCTACTGTGACCTTCTCAGAGAAGCAAACCAACTCTAGGGAATATAAGAGAAGATGTATGGCTGCTCTCTGTCCCCTTTCCTNAGGATATTTTTATCGGAAATAAATTACCTTTTTTTCTTATTTTATCTTGTGCTTGATTAGCACTGGAATACAGGAACCACAAGAGCAGGCTTCTTGCCTATCTTTTTGACTGATCTGTGTCCAATACCTAAACCAGCACCTGGCACATTACATCCTTACAGACGCATGTATAGGAATAAGTAACAACAGGCTGGGCAGCTGGCACATTACATCCTTACAGATGCATGTATAGGAATAAGTAACAATAGGCTGGGCAGCTGGCTCAGCAGGTAAAGGCACTTGTTGCCAAGCCTGATGGCCTGAGTTCAAATCTTGAGATATACAATGTGGAAGGAGAGACTCAATTCCTGAAAATCACCCTTTGACTTCCACACATGTGCCATGAAACATACACATACAGACACATGTTGTGCACACACAAATAAATGAATCAAATGTTAAAAGAAAGTAAGAAGGCTGAGATGTAGCTCACTTAGTAGAGCACTTGGCTAGCATGTCCAAATCCCTGGATTTGATCCACAACACCATATAAATTGGGTGTAATTACATACACCTCTAATCCTAGGGATTGGCAAATGGAGGCAGGAAGACCAGGAGTTCAAGCTCCTTCTAAACCACAAAGCAAGTTCAAGGCCAGCTACATGGACCCCTGTCTCAAACAACAACAAAGAGAAACGACAGAAGAGACTTCAGTTTTGTTGAATAAGACATAGTGGGGTCTATCCATCATTCTGGGATTAACATCAGCCATTCCAGCCAGCTGCAGCCTATTTTCCTGTGGACCAAGAAACATCTAATCATAGACCCCTTAGAGGAATATGATGCTGCCAAGCGTGAGAGTGCTGAGGTTGGAGCTGAGTAGCTGAAACTGATTCTCTAATTCTCCTGTAGGACCCAAGTGGCCTTCCATTCCTCTCTCCCTCAGTCAAAGCCCAGCAGGTAAAACTCTCTTTTTCTTCCCTTCTTCTGCAAAGACCAAGATACTCTCTCACAGAGCAGCAGACACTCTGCAGCGTGGTCTCCATTATCCTCTGTGTGTACACAAACACACAACTAAATGGGGNGGGGGGGGGCTAAGTGTAAGGCTGACACTGCCTTCTGTGCAGGACTTTCTGATGACCTCCGGGTAGCCACCCTGCCACCAGCTTGCTTTAATACTAACTTCAATAAAGATTTGAATGGCTGGAGTATGACATTTAGCAGACACAACCCTCACAGCTAAACACCACAGCACAAGAATGTAAAAACTGTAACACACACTGTGTGTCACAGGGCACCGAGCTTGTGTAACTAGTTAAGTTAATTGGGATCAAAATACCCAGCCACATTATCAGAGAACCATGGGAGGAGAAAAAGCAGCAAATGAAAAGCAGATGGACCAAACTAGAGTGGTACCCACAGCCAAGGATGTTGGGGGGCTAGATGCTAAAGTGCCCCATATCTTGCCAAGCAAAGGGGGGACAAGTTAGAGCTTTGTCAGTGTACCCTTTCAGCCATGTTGAGGAAAGAAACCTAATCCTAAGCTGTTTTCCCCTTAGAGAGTCTCCAGCCATTGTTCCCTGAAGTTTTAGCTGATTCTCTCCAGCATTATTTACTAAGCACGTAAACCCTGTTCATGTAGGAGCTCTGCAGGGCAGTGAGCCTTGAGAGNATTGGCAAGGAGCTGTGTCTTAGCCTCCAAAGTTTTATTAACTTGAATTCCAACAGCCATTTGAGCACAATTTCCAGGAAATTGGGTNGGCTCTGATGCTTGCCTCATGAATTAATCATAGAAATTGCACAAACTCTGGTCAGAGGCCACAGAAACAGAGGTGAGAACATCAGGCTTTTTCCACTTTGATCTTAAGCATAGAAGCCCAGCTGCCTCCAACCTGACCAGAGTAGTCTTCTCTATCTAGGAGAAGCCCAGGTGTGGAGGGTACACACTGAGGTGTGAGAAGGGAAGGGATGCCAACATCACAGTCAAATCACTTTCCCAACCATTCTCAGGGACTCCTCAGAGCCTGTGTCTGTTAGGTGACTGTCACTGTGCTCCTTGCAGAAGTCTAGACTGTAAACACTCAGAGGAGAGGGCTTTCTAGCACCCGGCCNGGAGTTTTCCAGAAAGAATCNTTTGGAATGTTTCCGGAATGAACAAATGACTTACAGGCTTTTCCTCATGTCCATGGCAGTTTCTGAGGTTTCTGTGTAAATGCAGAATCCAAAGGACAATTGGTCACAAATTCATGGTCGACATTTGGAGTTCATGTGTGCATGTGTGTATCGGTGTGTTCATGCGTGTGAGCATCTGATGGAGGCTCAAGGAACCTCAGACACTAGCCACCCTGGGTTTCACCATCGTTGTTTTTGGAGACAGGGACTAGGCTAGATGACCAAAAAGGTCCATGGATCCATCCATTGCTGCCTCCCCAGAATGTCAAGCCCATGCACCATGCCCAACTTTTTTATGTGAGTTCTTGGGATCAACTCAGGTCCTCAGGCTTGTAAGACAAGTACTTTACTGCCTGTCTTATCTCCCCAGCCCTGACATTTGGAGTTTAAAGTTTGAAAATCCAACACCAACTGGTCAAAGCGTGACATTATGGAGAGGCCAAAGTCTAGACTCACAAACCCAGGAGTGGCCCACACTTACTCACTGATGTACCCTAAGCCATGACCAGAAGCAGGAATCCACCTTCATAGTCACAGACACACGTTGGAGTGTTAAGTAAGGATCAGGGCAAGAGAGAAGACTCCCCTGACTAATGGGGCCTCTCCAGCCTGAATCAGCCTGAGCCAGCTGCCCTTAAAGCCACTCTTGAAGAGGCTGGACCTCAGCCACGGGGCAGTTGAGAGCTAGGCTGGGTGGCTGGAAAGCCAGCTAAGAGTAGTTTTCCTTTGGTGTCTCTTTTTTCAANACCAAGATGAAACTGACTGGCCAAGAAATTAGTTAACTCTCTACAAACAAACAAACAGCGTCAAGCAGCAGAATGGGCTCTTTAATTCCATAATGCTGATGAGTAGTCAGGGAAGGCTTATCAAACATGGCNAGCCTGGAGGCCAAGGACCCTGTACCTGTCAGATACCTATGAATTCAACCCAACACATTTGTAGGTGACAATATCATATCACAATGTCAAAAAGTTGGACATCCCTGAAAGTCTACACCAGATGAGTTTCCCCCACTAACCTCTTAGAACTAATACAAATTTGTGGTCCTGTGTCCCCTTGATCATTCTGCCTCTAAAGTTTCTGAATCTCCTGAGGACAAATATAATTGTCAAACACATATGCATAATCACACACAATAGAAATGGAATATCCTTTTCCCAGGAGGGCAGGTGTGATGGGTTGGATTCTTTGGTCCACACCTCTAGCTGAAAACAACTAATAAAAAGTCACCTCATAAACAGTAAAAGTTACAAAGATGGTACAGCCCTGCCAGTTTGGGGGTGGTGTGGACTGTGAGCACAAGGAAACTAGAGTAGTATTGTGATGGTTCGAATGAGAATGGCCTCATAGGCTCATATTTGAATATCTGGTCCCCAACTGATGGAACTATTTGGGAAGGATTAGGANGTATGGCCTTGTTGAAGGAGGTGTGTCACTGGGGGTGGGCTTTGAGGTTTTTAAATACTTGTGCCACTACCAGTGTGCTTTTAGTTATAAATAAAACATTTTTAATGTATTTTATCTTTATGTGTTTTTTTCCATGTGTGTGTCTGTGTGTGTGTGTTTGCACACATGTATGNGTGAGTATGGAGGTGTCTAGAATGAGTTAGATCCCCTGGAGCTGGAGTTACAAGCAGTTGTTAAATACCCTACATGGATGCTGGGAACTGAATTCAGGTCCTCTGTAAGAGCAGCATATGTTCTTAACCACTTAGCCATCTCTCCAGCCCTATAAATAAAAATCCTAAATGAAGAGTTGGGGGAAACTCATCTGGTGTAGACTGTCCAACTTTTTGACATTGTGACATAGGCCACTAACCCAAGGTTAGATTACCAAAATTATACATAAGACAAAAGAATAATATGAAAAACACAGGTAGGTAGACTTATAAGAGTTCACAGAATACAGTGAGAAGGTCCCAGGACAGAACAATAGGGATTGGCTAAGATAACGCCTAGGAATTTTCCAAAGCCGTAGAACACACTATGAAGTCAGAAGTCCAGGAAACTCAAGCTGAATAAGCACAACTACAAAGGAAACACCTTGGGATATCATTGTCTTCAGTGAGCCTGGCAACCAAAAGCAAGAGAGAAGCTTGATGGAAAATACATGTTACCTTCAGTGATATGGAAGAGTGAAAANTGAGATTTCAACATCAAAAACGAATGGCAAAGACAACTGAGTATATTCATTGTACCAAAGGGAAAGAAGGCCAAGCTAAGTGCTAGAGATGCAGCTCAGTTATAAAGCATTTGCCTGATAGGTACAAAGTCCTGCTTCCATCCCTAGCACCACATAGATTGGGTTTGATGGCACACACCTGTGGTCAGGTAAATGGCTGGACCTACAAAGGATTGTATTGAGTGAGGGAACCCAGACTCAGAAAGCCAAACATTACTCCTTGTCTCTTCTGTGGCTCCTAGCTTCAAATCTCCTGATGTGAGTTGTGGTGGTTTGAATAGGAATGGCCCCCACAAGTTCATATATTAGAATGCTTAGGGAGTGGCACTACTTGATGGAGTAGGTATGGCCTTGTTGGAGGAAGTGTGTCACTGAGGATGGGCTTTGGGTTTTCAGAAGCCCAGGCCAGGTCCTGTGGCTCTCTTTCTTACTGCTGCCTGTGGATCTGCATGTAGAATTCTTAACTTCTCCAGCACCATGATGTCCACAGGCATGCTGCCATACCCCCATGAACTAAATGGACAATGGACTAAACTTCTGAAACTCTAAGCCAGCTCCAGTCAAATGCTTTCCTTTATAAGAGTTGCCATGATCATGGTGTCTCTTCCCAGCAATAGAACACTGACTAAGACATAAGCAGCATACAACCTGGAATAGCTACAGAAACCAGGAAAGCAAATGAGACCATGGGGAGAGCACTATAGAGGGGGATAGCAGGTACAAGTGACTTAAATGGGGAAATGGGAAAGAGGAGCTTTTGTTGGGGACAGGGAGGGAGGTCAATACAGAAGGAGAGGAAAGGAAGAGGGTAAAATAACAGTAGAGAATGTCTGGGAAAAAAAAGCCATAAGGAATCATATTATTTACCTAAAATTATATGTAATACATGTGTGTCTGTGTGTATACATACACATATAAAGTTTAGATGAAATTTACCCACCTGGGCTGCCAATGCTCACCCTAAGAGTCATAGACTATGTAACAAAAACCCCAACACTAAGCATGAGAAGCTCCCTTTCAAGTTGTTGGTCAGGGGAATCCAAGAGACTCCCAAGAACATGATAGGCTATTGCTGTAGCCCTTGGTTGCATCCTAGGTACTGAAGGTAAGCCCATATTGATGAAGACACCATGTACTTCAGACACAAGACCCTGAGGAGCTGACCTAAAAGCCTCCTCTGAGTATTAGCTTTCATGGTGTCAAGCAAGATTCCAAAGGAGGGAAGCAACCCNCAGTCCTACCCAGCTATGATGCCTATGAGCTACAACAATAACCAATACAGCANAATAACCCTAAGGGTACAATAGTGGCACTCATAAGTTGGTGGTAACCAATAGCTCTCATATTGGACTTAAGACCCACTCNACAGAAGGAAAATCATGCCTGGTACTGGAGACCTAGCCAACAACCAGGGATTAGAGAGGTCATGGGTCTTGGAGAAGATTCTCTGCCTCAGTTAGGGTTTCTATTGCTGTGAAAAGATACCATGACCATGGCAACTCTTATAAAAGAAAACATTTAATTGGAGTGGTTCACTTATAGTTCAGAGGTTCAGTCATTATCATCATGTTGGAACATGGCAGTGTGCAGGCAGACATGGTGCTAGAGAGGTAGCTGAGAGTTCTACATCTTGCATAGGCAACAGGAAGTGATCTGAACTAGGCATGGCTTGAGCATATATAAGACCTCAAAACCTACCTCTACAATGACACACTTCCTCCAACAAAGCCACACTTCCTAATAGTGCCACTCCCTTTGGGGGCCATTTTCTTTCAAACTACCATATTTCACTCCCTGGCCCCCAAAAGCTTATAGCCATATCATAATGCAAAAATTCATTCAGTCCAACTTCAAAAGTCCTCACCATCTGTAACAGTCTCAAACTTATTTAAAAGTCTAAAGTTCAAAGTCTCTTTTGAGATTCATGTAATCTCTTAACTATAATCCCCTATAAAATCAAAGTCAAAAAGCAGATCACATACTTCTAACATGTAACTGATGTATTGTGTCCCCAATATATTGTGCACCCTAATAAAGTTTGTCTGAGGACCAGAGGAAAAAGCCAGCCACTATAGTGAACATAGAGGTCAGGCAATGGTAGCACATGCCTTTAATCCTATCACTTAGGAGGCAGAGATCCATGTGGATCTCTGTGAGTTCAAGGCTACACTGGGAACAGAGCCAGGCATGGTGGCACATGCCTTAAATTCCAACACTAGTTAACCATAAAAGTCTGGAGGTCTGTACAGACAGACAGGAAGTGACAGAGCTGGGCACGAAGAGGAAGTGATGTAGCTGGGCAGAGAGAGGAAATGAGATGGCAGAACAGAAAGGCTTATAGGCATGNGTATGCAGAAAGTAAGTCTCTTTTGGAGAATGAGGTGTCAGTGAGGTGAGGTTGTCTGTGGCTTGTTCTATTCCTCTGATCGCTCAGTTTTTCACCCAATGTCTGGCTCCAGGTTTTTATTAATAAGACCATTTAACAATTCGTCTTACATGTAATGGCACAGGATATATACATTATCATCCCAAAACATAGAGAAGGAGTATAATGAGGAAATATTGGACCAAAGCAAGACCAAAAACCAGATGGGCAAACCCTGCAGATCTTCAGCTCCTTTCAGCTTTGCTGACTGCAACACACTTCTTTCTCTTGGACTCGTTCCACTCCCTGTTAGCAGCTCTCCTCAGCAGGTATCTCTCAGCTCTGTTATCTCCAACATCTTGGGGTCTCCAAGGCAACCCAGGCTTCAAACTTCACAGCTTTACACAATGGCCCCTCTGGGCCTCCATTCGGGGACACCCCTGGCACATGCCTGGCCTCAGTGGCTTTCCTTAGTTGTGGAGGAAGGTTTCATTACCCTTTTCTTCTATCCTCCATTCTAATGCCACAGCCACATGGCCAAAACTGCCAAGTTCTGCTGCTNCTGGGGCTGGAACAAGCCCCCTTGTTCAGTTACATCTTTACTAACTTTCTGGTTTTGGTTGATACCCTTACTGCCTAAGCTTGGTTGTCCTGAAACTGGATNTGNAGACCAGGCTGGCCTTGAACTCAGAGATCAGCCAGTCTCTGTCTTCCAGTGCTGGGATTAAAGGTGTGCACCAACATACCTGGCTCTAAGCTTTTCTTTAATTCCTTTTCATGAGTTGGAAACTTCTCTGGGTGGGATCTTGCCCTGAGGTCACCACTCCCTTTATTCCAATTCTTAATCTGTTTATCTCCTTGAACACAGAATTTAGCTCTATTCTGCTTCCTNTTCTCCTCAAATTTTACATTTTTCTTGTTCCTTTTCATTATAAACCTTTATAAGAATGAACACTAATAACCACATGACAAAGTCTATACTAGGCTATTTTGAGATTTCCTCTGCCAACAGAATTAATCAAAACTCTTCACTTTAGCCTCAGACAGACTCTCCGGACAAGGGTGAAAAGCAGCCACATTCACCAACATATCACAAGAAAGATCCCTAGGCAACACACTTAAAATTCTTCTCCTACAAAACCTCTTGAGCCAGCCCTTCGTAGTTCAAATCACTCTTAGCACCACTGTCTTCCTTGCTCCTACTAATATGGCCCAATCAGCAACATTTAAAGCATTCCACTGCTTTCCTAACCCAAACTCCTAAAGTTCAAATTCCTCCAAACAGAAACATAGTCAGGCTTGTCACAGAAATACCTCAGTCCCTGGTATCAACCTCTCTCTCGCTGGGCATGGCTTGAGCATATATGTGATCTCAAAGCCTGCCTCCACAGTAACACACTTCCTCCAACAAGGCCACACCTCCAAATAGTGCCACTCTCTTTGGGGACCATTTTCTTTCAAACCATCACACCCTCCTACTGCTACTTTACTAAACCAGCATAATCTCTATGTTCTAAATATCCATCCTTATCCCACAGATAAGTGTGGTTCTCATTACTAGTCATCACTGATCTGGTGAGGGATGTTGATAATGGTGGAAGCTATGCACAAGGTGAGGCAGGATGTATGGAAAAATCTCTACCTTTCTAATTTTTCTGTGAACTTAAAACAGTATTTAAGTGGTGAAAGTGTGCTGTGGGAAAGCCTTTGCTCTCACACTGTCTCCCATTCTGCTTTCCAAAATCCAACAGGAATAGTTTTCTATTTGAACTTTACAATTTTAATGCTTTTACCCAAAACACCCTGTTTGTATTTGAACNTAAAATCCATAAATGAGTTCTTCAGACTTTCTTGTAAAACTTGTTGACACACAATTATGATTATCATTACAGTTGATTAAATGATTGAACCAAAGTCATAGACATATAGACAGTTTAGAAAACCTTTCATGTCTTTCTTTTAGAAAAAAAGAGCAAATTAATGTTTTTGTATGTGGTATGTATGTGTTCATATGTATATGGGAGCACATGTATGTGTGTGCACATGTGTCTGGAGGTCAGAGGTTGACTTCAGATGTCTTCCTCAGTAGCTCTGCATCTTATTTATTGAAGCAGAGTCTCTCCCCAAACCCAGAGCTGCACAATTCAGCTATAGCTACATAAGTTGTCCAAGGGATCCCCTTTCTCTGCCTCCCAAGTACAGGATTACATGTAGGTTGCCATGGTCACCTAGCTTTTATGTGGGCATTATGGATCTAACTGCAAGCCTCATGCTTACACAGCAATTACTTTATCCACTCATCCATCTCCCTAGGCTCTGAATTTTATTTTTAAAAAGAGTGTTTTTAACTTATTTCTATGTGCCTGTGTAAGTTTATGAGCACCATTGCATGTGGGAATCTGCAGAAGACAGGAGATGGCATTGAATCCTCTGGAATTGGAATTGCAGGCCATTATGAGCTACCATGTGGATTCCAGGTATCAAACTCAGGTCCTCTGTAAGAGTGATAAGCACTCTTAACCTCTAAGCTGTCTCTCTCCAGTCTCCCAAATTTGATTTTTATTCCCTTCACACACATACTCATATATCACAAACACTGAAAGATTTCTCGATGTTGACTGTACTGAGATAACCCAGAGTTGAGTCTGCCTCCTCTTGCTGCTAAGTATCCTATATATTAAAAAAAAAAAATCAGTGGCCACAAATGCTTAAGTGTATAATTACTAGTACTTTTGCAAGACTCTCCCTGATACTTATGCAGTCATGCAACACAAATGCCTCAACAATGAGGATTCATATTGACAAGACCTATATTCAGGCCTGGACTTGAATTTGGCTTCCTAACNAGATGCTTTCCAAAAATAATGCAGCTAAAATGGGGTCAGGGAGATGCACCCTCCCACAGGGAACAGCCTGACCAGAGACCAGGGTCTGGGAGGGAAGAGGCACCTTGTGGTACCTGGGCAAGGAGGAGCTGGATGCACAAACAGTAGCACTGGCTTAAGAACTAAATCTATACAGACTTTTTAAGAAACCAGTTTTATCTTAATAGGAATGGATTTCAAGAGCAAAGTCCCTTGTTGCCAATTTTCTGTATAATTTCCCAACAATTTCCATAAATCATAAGATTTCAACATGGGTCACTGAAAACAGGAAGCACACACTGGCTTCTGGCAAATCCCTACTTTTCCCAAGTCCCTTTTCCCTCTTGATTTTGCAAACTCACACTTGTCATTTGCATTCTCAGCAGAGGCCATGCCCTTCACACATGTCAGCAATCCAGTGGCAGAGCTAACAAGTTACAAAGTCAAANCATAGCTTGAGCCTTGGGAACCACAATTTTTAAAACGTTGCCATTTTCCTGCGTTTTAGAAGACAGTATTGCTACGTAGCCNAGGCTGTCCTTAAACCCTGACCCTCTTACCTTAGCCCACTGAGTGCTGAGGTCACAGGTGTGCACCACCACACCTGGCACACCAACTCACAGATAGCNGCAATGGGTTAACCCTACAAAATAATGTTGTGACAACAACAGCATGGAGCCCCCAAAGGTCCTTCATTTCTCAGACCACCTGGCAAGGGGAAAACCCAGGAGGCACAAAGAAGAGCTAAGTGAAAAANAGTTTCTTTACTAAGAAACAGAAAGACAAAGGAAAGACTAGAGACCCACCATGCTAGAGAAACGAGAGACTTCTCCGTCCTGCATAATGGAAGGAATGAGCTGTGTGCTTGCTGGGTTGGTNTAGACCCCAGGCTAATGCTGTCCANCTGCCTCTCAAGTCAGATTTTAAATTGAGCATCTTGAAACTCCTTCTTCGTGGGTTGCAGAAANAGCTCAGTCAGTGTGGTACTTGCTGGGTTAACACGAAGAACTGAGTCTGATTGTCAGGACCCATGTCAAAAAGGCAGGCTATGTTTGTAATCCTAGTTCCGGAAAGACAAAGGTATACAGGCCCCGGAGGCCACTGGCAGGTCAGCTTAGACTAACTTCAAGCCAATGAGAGATCCTGCCTCAAAATAAATAAATAAGTAAACAAACAAACAAACAAACAAGGTGGCAGAGGCTGGAAAAACGGCTCAGTGGTTAAGAGCTCACACAGCTCTTTCAGAGGATCCAGGTTCAATTCCCAGCACTGACATAGTGGCTCATAACTACCTGTAATTATAGTTCCAGGAGACCTGATGCCTTCTTCTGAGTTTAATAGGCTTCTGCACATATGTGGTACACATAAACTCACAACAGACACACACACACACACACACACACACACACACACACTCTTACAAGAGGGGTCATTAGAAAATGATCTGCCTTTCATTTGACTTCCCTGCCATCCAGCATGTAGACCAGTTTTGCAGGAACATCCCAGACAGTTCAAAGAGTCTGTCTACATACGCACATACACACCAATTATTCAAGATAACCAACATCTTGGCTCTACTCTCTGCAGGAACTGATAGCAGTGATAAGTATAATTAGACACACTCACGCCTCCCCTTTCTTCATCTTCAAAACCCTTTCTCTGTGGGCAAGAGAGACATGGAACCCTACATCACACATGAGAAAACTCAAGCAGGGCTTTAAGTGAGAAAAAATTCCAAGAGCCCCGTCTTCAAATTACCAGGTCCCAGAGAATCACCTTGATTGAAACATTGGTGCCCCTGTAGGCAGGCAGCCATCACACCCTTCCTCCTCACACGTCATACCTGGGTATATTTCTTGGCTCTCTGCCAGGTCTTATGACTCTACAATAATGGAGTCCAATTATGCAGGTCACTGTCAGCAGAGGCAGACCCAGCTAATCGAGAAGCCGTGTTTGGTTGTGAGCACACCCTCATCTCTGCAAAGCATGCAGATGCACCTGTCAAGTCCAGGGCATAAGCAAAGCCAGGCAGAGCATGTGAAGTAAGAGACTAAGGAAGACTGTGATGCCAGAATCACCTCCCCTGTGCTCAAGCCGAACTCTCTGCTGGTGAACTGCACCTCCTGCTGTGTTCCTTGCTGTCCCTCTAACAGTTTCAACTAGGGAGGGAGGGATTGCAGCTGGAGAGGAGAGGGGCCTGAGCATCTCATCAGTGCAGCTCTCCTGCTTAGAACTCCACGGCAAGNGGCCCCATGGACACAGCCTGTGCATGGCCATGCTGAGACCAGAATCTGTCTTTGGCCCTGACCATTTCCCCTTTACTCATCAGCTTCTGTGCTGCAGGTGGAGGTTAGTGCTTGCTTTCTGTTGCCTTGGAAAATGTTTTAAATACAAAGATCTTAGTGCTGGGGATGTAGCTCAGTTTTAGATGCTTGCTTAGTTCACTGCAAAGTTCTTGATTGAATCCCCAGTGCTGAAGAAGTACTAAATATGAATAAAAGTCTATAACTATTGATGGGAATGTCTATCTAAAAATGTGTTGCTCTGATTGGTTGATAAATAAAGCTGTTTGGCCAATGGTGAGGCAGAATAAGGTTAGGCGGGACATTTGAAGGAGGGGAAGAGAAAAAAGGAGAGCAGAGCTGGGCAGATGCCATTCTGCCTTCTAGAGAACAGCATGTAATGGCACACAGGTAAAGCCACGTGGAACACGTGGTGACATAGATTTATAAAATGGGTTAATTTAAGATGCAAGAGCTAGCTAGCGAAAAGCCTGCCATGGCCATAGTTTGAAGATAATATAAGCCTCTGTGTGTTTACTTGGGTCCAAGCGGCCTCGGGAGCTGGGCNGTGCCGAACAAACTTTCGCCTACAAACTATCCCTCTGCTCCCATCATCCAGTTTAANCAACTGTAAATTGTGTCATTTCAATGTGGTGGATAAAGTTTGATGCCCCAGCCCTGTCCTTCCCCTTCCCTCACATNCAGGGGCAACACCNAAGTGTATATTTCTAGGCCATAATCTTACACTGTGACCCATAAATAATCCCATTTCATCCCAGGCAGACTTATCAACCTTTCCTCTTCTGAGTAGAGTTTTTAAATCNTTTTTATTTATTTAAATCAGCATGTAAACATACACATCCCTGGAGTACAGTGTGNACAGTGATCAAATCAAAGAACATATCATGTCAATGTGGCCAAGCTTTTATATATTTTTGTGTTGGAAACATTCAAAGCCCTCTTTACTGGCTATTTTGCAATACACTATAAGTTACTGTTAACTGATCGCCCTACTGTGTGAGAGGACTTCTCAGGACTTAGGCTTTCGGTCTGTGTCCCTGTAACATCAGTCGGTGTTTACCATTAACCTCTCCTCCTCTGCACACCAGCCTCTGGGAGGCACCGCCAGTCATCACCATCATTCCATTTCAACTTATTCTCCTTTTGTTATTTTCAGTCCCAGGGATCGAACCCAGAGCCTTGCATATGTCAGGCAAACACCCTATCACTGGGCCACCCCAACCCCACTAGTCCCAATTTCTATGAGGTCAACCTTTTCAGCATTCACAAATGAAGGAGAGCATGTAACATGCGTCATTCTGTGTCTGGGTTATTTCATCCAATGCACTGTCCTCCAGATTCATTTATGTTGCTATAAATGACAGAGTTTCGTTCTTTTATGGCTAAATAATATTCTAGTGTGTGTGTGTGTGTGTGTGTGTGAGGGAGAGATACAGAAACAGATACAGAGATTTTCTTTATCTAGTCATAAGAAATTCTTTTTAATCCCTGAAATCATAAAAACTTTCTGCTGTGATTATAGTCTAACGAGGTTAAAGTTTTGATTTGCACATTTTTACTTAGCTGGGCTATATCTTTGCACATGTTGTGAGGTAAAGATCTAATATTTTTTCCATAGGGACTCGGTTATAAGCCAGGTACAGTGGTGCACACTTGTAATTCCTCCACTTGGGAGGCTAAGGTAAGAAGACTAAAAGTTCAAGGCCAGGCTCAGCTATACCCTGAGAAATTACCTCAAATGGCCAGAAACAAACAAAAAGAAATACAGAAAAAGAAATTANTGAAGGGCACAGTCTCATCCTCTGATTTAAAGTCACAGCTAGGGCCAGTGAGCTGGCTCAGTGGGTAAAGGCACCTGCCACCAAGCTGGACAGCCTGAGTTCGGTCCCTGGAACCCACACGATAGAAGGAGAGAACTGACTTCTGCAAGTTGTCCTCTGACCTCTACATGAGGTCATGAGGTCTACATGAGACATGGTGTATGCACACAAAATAAACAACACACAAGTTAAGCTTTTGAAACACATAGCTATCCTGTGCTAAACTTACAAAGACGCCTAAGTTTGTTTCCCTGCTCCCTGGTGTCTTGTTCTTGCTGTTTTTCTCCTGGAAGTATCAGACCTGCCAATATGTCTTAATCTCAATTGGTTTGTGTAATTCTAAGACAAAGTAGGGAATTTACTGAAGTTGTCTTAAGTGTGATGCCTATCTGTCAGGGGTCAGCCATCTATAGACACGTCATTCTCCATGAATTCAGGNGTCAGCCATCTATGGACATGTCATTCTCCGTGAATTCTATACTTGATAGAACTTTAGGAGTTTCTCCACCCAGACCTCTGCATGATTTTACTCATGTCTATGTACCCTACCGTTGGGCTGATATTATGCACAGTATCTGTATTTCTATAACATTGCCCATGGGTTGCTGCATATCCTGAAACTGTGCCTGCCTTTTATTCCNTGTAATGCCTTTGAAGTTGCAGAATCTCAAAGTACATGAACAGGTCATCTTTTTGAAACAAGCACATTGTCTTCCATGTCCCATCATTTTGCTTCATTTACGTTTCCTGTCTTGATGGCTTGGTGAGCTCTGCTGGCATGATGTTGGAGGCGGCAGTGGGAAGTCTGCTCATCTCATGTCTGACTCTAATTGGCAGTTCTACGGCTTTCCTTACAAACAGCACGATGCTGGTGTAGGGCGTCACTGCCCTTATGCTTTCCGATTGTAACTTCTCAACTAATACACTTCCCTGAAGCAAAGCCTAAACCTCATTTATCTTTCCATACCACAGCAAAAACTCATCACAGGTTAGCTGTATACATTAAATGTTTGCTAATGTGCTTATAAATGCTATGACTGTAGCAGTGCTGGTTTGTTATTGATGCCCCCATGTTCTTCTGACCCCAGAAAATATTGTTGGTGCCAAGGAAGCATTGTAAAGTGGATGTTCTTTAAGGCTGTGTGTAGGGGTGTGTGGGTGTGTGGGTGTGTGTGTGTGTGTGTGTGTGTACATGTATATACACACCTGGCTATGGCAACAGTAGCTCATTTAGCCAGGCTCTGGGGTCTCATGGGGTTGGGGGCAGAAGGATTTTGGTTTTTAAAAAGCAAATTATTTCAGGGATGTGGGATTTGACTACTCCTTGGAAACTATTGGTCGTCCCTCACCCTCCTTGTTTCTCTTGTATGAACAAGAACTAATTGAGGGATTAGATGACCCTTCACGTGGGTCACCGAATTCTCAACAAGAAGCTGCTCCTTGATACAGATCAGCGACTTCAGTTAAAGGAGGTAGCTGCTCACATCGCCCATCTGGAATAATGCCACACACCTCTGGCTTCTCCGAGAGAATGCAACTTCTGGGAATGTAGCCANTGCAATCCCCCTGAGGCTGTGCACACAAAACACCAGGAACTCCATNCAGTCCTGATGAGGAGAGAAAGCAAAGTTCCAGTGCTGGCTTCCTGCTTAGGCTCAAGGCCTCCTCCCACAGCTTCTGCTCCTGCTGCAAAGTTCGAAACACTGGCTGGGGTAGAAAAAGGAAAACTGGCTAACTCTTAGTTAACACAGCAGGAAAGGTGACTGGGGGCCACACCTCAAAGACACTGACACCACCACCTTGGAACTCTCCTCAGCTTGTCTGAGCAAACAGCAGGAAAGACAAAAAGAGGATCAATATTGTACATCTGTGGTAAAATTAGAGCCAGTGCAGGCAGTCGCCCGATCCTCAGCAACAAGGTATGCAAAGGTCAAGTGAGGAGCAGGAATGCTTGCCCCAGAGGCGCAGAAATCAGAGGACCTAGGCTCAAACCTTAGCCCTCCCACTCACTCGTTCTGTCTTCACAGGCAATCCTTCAACCACTAAGTACCTCTACTACAAAGACAGCTTCTGTAGTCCTGAGTGCTATCCCAGCATGGACCAAGGGAGAGGAGACAGGTTAATTCCTGAAATGTCTCAAGGTCACTGGAGGAACTTAGCATCAAGATTAAGATCTTGAAAACCCCTGAGTGGCTATATGTTTATGTGTGTGCATATGTGTGATGTGTAAGTGAGGGGAAGAGGAGTGCAGGTGTATGCACGCACGCCCCAGTGTATCTGTAGAAGGCAGGGGACAACCTTTACGGGTCAGCCCTTGACTTTCCACCTTTTTGAGACATCCCATCACCCCAGAGGGGCATGCTGTGATGACAGATGCTTGCACTACTGAGTCTGGCATTTAACAAGAGTTATGGGGATCTGAACTCACGTCGTCAGGCTTNNGCAGCAANCACTTTTACCCACTGAGCCATCTCTGCAGACTGAACCACCAGTTTTCAGAACAGGAAGTGAGAAAATGGGACACACAATCAGCTGGGCTCTTCTGAGAAGACAATGTATATGTCCTTAAGTGCATTCCTTTGTCATACTATTAAAATTCCTTTTATCACTTACAGTCTGCCTCAGGACATACAGGATGAGGCAGTATTCCCACTGCAGACACCTGTGTTGTGCAGCACCCTTCCAAGCATCTCTTAATGTTCACCCACTGCTCCAGACTCAAAGCTCCAGGAAGCCCCCAGAGAGCCTCCCCAAGGCCATACTGCAGCACATCACTTCTCCTTCAGTGACCCCTCCCTGCCAAGCCCAGATTTCTCAGAAAAGTATTCTGTTTACTGGCATCCATCTTCCCCTCCTCTC
>LZPO01055085.1:573383-585625 GCA_001675575.1 Neotoma lepida | reverse complement strand
CAGGAGACAGGGAGGTGAGTCCGTACTGGAGGATGAGAGGGGGCAGGGAGGTGAGTCCCTACTGGAGGAAAAGAGTCTGCAGGAGGCAGGGAGGCGAGTCCGTACTGGAGTGTTACAGTCTGCCCTTTCCTGATGATGGTGGGCTAGGGTGTCACCTCCCCTAAGGAGCATCCTGATGCTGGTCCCCAACCCATCAGGGGCTGACTGTGCAAGCTAATAGAAACTAGGATCACACATATGCCAATGGCTTAGTTGCCACTAGATGGGGGTATTTTGCTAAATTGGGTGGGAGGCACTTTGTCATTTGGCCTTACCTGGAGACAGAACCCAGAAAGCAGAGGCCTCCTGCCCCAGCAACTACTGNCATCACTGGAGTCAATAACGAGAGCAAGAGTGGAGTGAGCAAGGGGATGCTGCCATAGTAGGGAGGAAACGCTGGAGCTTCCAAAACCTTCCTGCCCTTTGGCTTCTTCATGCCCCAGTGGGAATGCTGTGAAATTGAGGCCATGGCCCCTTCATCAGCTTCTCTGGTCCACACAATGGCCACGTGGTTTCACCACAAGACAAATTATCAAGATGGACTTACTACCCTCTCTGGAAATAGAACTGAATCTCCATATCAGTGGACCCTTCTTCCATCTTTCTGGTCCAAGTGCACAGATCTTGCCGTTTCATCCTCAGTAGCTACGTGTATATCTCAACATATTTGAAATGAAATCAATCTTTTTTTTTTTCATTCTGAGGCATGGCCCACAAACTTCAGCAGAAGTTTGTGCAGACACATTACTGCCGGAGTCTGCTCCGCTGGCCTGGAGGACTGTCTGAGGACACTTTGAGAACAAGTGTCATAAAGCATAACTTCCTTGTGCTCCCTGTACNAAACCACTGCTAGAGTCTCATCTCATTGCTCGTAGTCTCATCCCAGCTACCATGGTGCCTTCCCCTGAAGTTTCTGAGGGTCTGCAATGCCATTCTCAAGACCCCTAGGAGAGGAATGTCATACCCACAGGCCACACAGGCTCTCTGCAAGCCTATGGTGTGCCAGGCACCGTGCTTGGCAATGACTGGCACACACTATTTGTTTGTGTCCTCTTCATAATTTCACTTGAATTTACTCTACATGGAGACATTTATGGTGGGAGGGTGAAGTGATCCCCAATGTTATCCCAAAAGCAGGTGGAAAACCATTGCTAAACTCAGGGAATTCAAGCCTGCCCAGGCTCTGTGCGCTCAGTCACTCTGTTCTGCCTCCTCTTAATGAAAAAGGGCCTGGACTTCCCACCACCACACACACACACACACACACACACACACACACACACACACACACATATCAGGGATCACCAATAAATCTCTCAAGCAAAAAGAAGCTGATGTATTCCTACAAGGACACCTAAAAAAAATCAAATAAAAAGACAATACAAACACTAAGTGAAAACTCCAGGCCAGAAGACTGAGGGAATATGAGGAGAGGAGCAAGTTTNGGCATAAAGCTGACCAGAGCGTAAAACCAGGTAAATTCCAATAGTGTCCCTCCGTACCCAATGGAAAGACATTCAACTTCCCTGCTCCTTGGTTTCATGACCCACAAAATACAGATTCATTCATTCCAATGGAAGTCAAGAACATTAACACGGGAAACTTTTATAGAACTCCCAGCATTCTTTAGATTTTTTTTTCCTTTTTTTTAGAAATATATATAACATAAACTGATCATTTATCATAAGTTCTTAAAATAACTTTGAAAATACACTTTAATCCTAGCTTTCCAAGCAGAGTTGTGACTGAACCACAAGGTTCTAAGACCAGTGATAGCTGTGTCACAGCCAATCCTTGTAAGCAACTGACCCAGCGTACCAGAGGCCTGCTCCTGGCTAACCCAGCTCCCCAGACCCAAGCTGACCAGAAATGGAGTTGGTCACAGTAGGAGTTGGAGGTGAAGTATGAGGTTGAAGAAGACAGAAAAATCTGTACTAGCCTCAACCCTCTACTCACAAACAGGGTCATCTCTGCTGCCACAAATGCAGCCTGGGAGTTCATTTGTTTATTTCCGGGGAACACTACCAAAGCCTCCATACTACTAGCCAGGTTATTTGAAATAGAAAATACTCAGAAGAATTATTAAAATAGAGTTACTTTGGGCTAACCATGTGGCTCAGCTGGCAGAGTACTTGCCCAATGTGGGGTGCTTGAAGCCTGGGTTTGATTTGCATAAAACTGGGTGTGGTCGCACACTAGGGAGGTACAGGTGGGACAGTTCCCAGTTCAAGGTCATACTCTTCCCAGCTACATATGGCCAGCCTGGGCTACATATGGCCAGCCTGGGCTAGAGACTCTGTCTCAGAAAAATAATAGGAGCTGTGGAGATAAATCAGTTGGTGATTTATCAGTAAGCTTGCCTTACAAGCATTAGGACCTGAGTGAACCNGNGTGAAAAACAAAAGCTAAGTGTGATGGAGCACACTTGTCAACCCAGTGCTAGGGCGGTGGAGACAAGTAGATCCCTGGGACCCACTGGCCAGCCAGTCCAGCCTAATCTGTGAGTTCCAGGCCAGTGAGAGTTCCTGCTTTGAAAATAAATAAGCAAGCAGAGACAGTCCCTGAAGAATGGCACCCAGTGTTTTATACACACAACAATAATAAATACAGAGCTACTGAACCACCTGTGGTTAAACACAAAGAAACCAAACAGAAGTCAGCCTGCTACAAGGCCCGGCCCACCCACAAGAGCAGGGGCTAGATGTCCACATTACTGAGGTTCCGNAGACTTGAGTGGCTCAACACTGTCCAGGTTCTCTGCCTTCTCTTAGAGCACAGGGGAAGGTTTGCATGCAGGTGACGGGTGACCTGGGGATGGGCCTTCAGGTCCAGCTGCTGAGCTTAGCTGAGGATGCTACTGCCAGGTGAAGGGCATCCCTGCTCCAGCCCCTGACCTGCAGTGAATGATGAGGCAGGCTTCTCATCGGGGGAACGGGGCAATGGGAAGTCAGAGGGGAGCCAGTAGACCCACACTGGTGATGAACATCAGAACACCAGAACAGGAAAAGACTCTAGAGCTCCCCAGAGACCTCTAGTCTACAAAAAGGACTGGAAGGGAATTTGATGAGTACTCATGCAGTGGGCAGAGGTGGAGGTGAGGTGAGGTGAGGAAGAGGAAGAGGAAGGAATCCAGGGGGACCCACGGGTCTCTGGTTTTCTGGCTAATAGTGGAATCATGAGGAACAAAGGGAGGTTGCAGGACATAGCAAGTCCTAATGAAAACGTGTGAGAACGCTGGTGACAGGAGACAGAATAGAGAACCAACAACAGACCTCAGGATTCCCACCTATGAAGTTCAGGGGATCAGCAGAGCCAGAGACCTGCATTTCTATACCATCTGTGTTGTCTGTGGACAGCCTCTTTGCTCACTCCGTCTATACTAATGTATCTTGAATCCTACCTAGTATTACCTTGTTTCTGGGTGCTCCCCATTGCAAACTGGCATAGAAGTCAAGAACAAAGAATGTGCCNATGGAGGCTGGAGACGACAGGAAATGCAAGGGCAACTAGAGAAGTGTTGGGAGGTAGGTGCTGAGGGAAACTCAATCTAACAGAGAGAGGGCTGGCTATCATCCTGAAAGGACAGAGGGATACAGAATACCAACAGAATGCCACAGAAAGTCAACTGCAGACACNAAGGTGGTAAAGGAGACCAAAGGNAAACCTTTGGTGACAGCAATTATCCCCAGAGAAGTGCCCAACAGTGAGGAGCTCTGATGGTGTTTCTCCCAAACTGCATTCAACCNANTTCTGCAACCTTTCTCAGAGTTCACACGAATTAACATGGCTATCCATATACCTGCTGAGCGATGCCCCTTCCAATGAAAATATTTACATGTTTTCACAAAAAAGAAGATGTTATCTTGATGGCCACACTTCTGAGTAAGGTGGTAAGTGTAGGGAAGAAAGAACTAAGATGCCTGGTCCANGAGAGAGTCTTTTATCCATCCCCACTGAAAGCCGAGGAGGCTATAAACTCGCTGATTCCTCAAGCCAAGGCCTGACGGTGGATGTAGAGTGAGGANACAGGAGCNAGGCTCAGTTCTCTGGCAAATCTATAAAACTCAGCTCTACCAAAAGGCAGTTCCCCACACCAGGCTCTCACGAGCTCCCCAGTTACTCAGCTGAATCTTGGGCAGGCTTCTCTTCCCAAACCTCAGTCTACCTATGAGACNCTCAGACTAAGCCAGTACTAACCCAGAGANTAATATGAAAANACCCACCTCAGGAGAAGACAACTTGAGTTTTCTCACTACCACACAGTCTCAGAACCTATACTCCAGAAAGCATCCTAAACATCCACGGTCAACACAACTCCACCCANGTCATAGCCAAGGACACCAAACACGCACCCAAACAACAAATCTTTTACAACCCAAACAGTCCTCTTTCTAGAACTCTGGAGTGAGCCAAAACTAGACTTCNTTCCTCAGCCCTGGCCTTTCCTTGAGCCTATCTTAGCTCAGCAGTTGGTCTGGAATTCCAAGCTACCTCAATGTTCAAAGACAGNGAAAAGGAAAGTATAGTGAGGCTGGCTATTCCCAGCAAGGAAGGAGACCCAGGCTGGCAGGATCACTGGGTACAGTTTTCTCACTATTNGTGGGACATACCAAGCACACCAGGACATGTGGGAGCCTCAAGCACGGCAGCTGTAGTGGCTAGCCAATGCTCAGGCCAGGGTCTGAGCTACCTGATTTTAGTACATGCTCACCGTTCAGTCCTGCAGATGGGATTATAAAGCCTCATTTCCAGAACAAAGTTGCCCAAAGTCCCAACACCAGGAAGTCATTCACTGGGAGGCTGGGACAGGGCATTCAAACCAATGTTGATGCCCCAACCTCTTTCCCCACCACATCAGTCTTCAAGCTGAGTTCTATCTAGCAGGTGCTGGAAAACTGGCTCCCAGCTTCCAAAGCCTAAACTTTCCCTCTTCTGNCAACAGGTAAGCATTTTTCTGTAATTGAAAATCCCTAAGGAGTCAAAATATCCAGAGCTCAACAAAAGAACCCTATCTTGAGAGACAGTCCCAGGTGCGTGTAAGCATCCTAAGGGTACAGAATGTCTGTTTTGTTCACTGTTCAGTCTCCTGTATCTAGGACAGTGACAAACATAGCTGACACACAGTGGGTGCTGACACACAGTGGGTGCTCAATAAATGTCTGTGAACTAAACAGCCTCTCAGACTATAGATTATAAAATCCTCAGGTTTCTTGCCCAAACCTGTCCCTAAAAACAAGGCTAGACTGCAAGCGTTCTTAGGTGACCAAAGCAGTGACATACACACAGTCTAACTTGGATGTGTGCATCCTCGGGGCAGCAGGATCTCCTCAGCAGTTAGCAGGACACCTTATCTCATAAGGTAAGGGTCAAACACCTTCCTCAAGTAGGAATAGGAGGGAAGTTTGCACTGGATTCATGATTTGATTAATTAATTTATTTATTTTTGCTTATAGTGTAAAATGAGTTCACTCACTCACAAGATTTTCAAAAGTAGGCTACAACATGAAAGTCAGCCTGATGCAAATCCATTTTTAATGAGTNGGAGGAGATGCTTGAGCAGAGGGAATCACTTCAAAGGGTGCTCATAGTTCAAAGAGCAATCANACCACTTGTGTAAGTAAAAGACTTGAAATTACAAATGGGCCTGAGCTTCCGAAACAATTCTCCACTCACTTCTTGGATGTGGGTGTCCTTTGGGACTCACTTTCCTTATCCCAGAACCTTCTTTATCCTTTCCTTTAAAAAATTATGACATTTATTTATTTTGTGCACNCATGTGTGCATTTATTTTGTGCACACCATTGTGCATGTGTGAAGGTCAGAGAACAACTTCCACAAGTTGATCTCTCCTAACACGTGGGTCCCAGAGACCAAACTCGGGTCATTTAGGCTTGGCAACAAGTGCCAAGCCATCTTGCCTGCCCTCTACCCCTATTTNTTTCCTACAATCTCATCATCCTTTTTCTAAGATAAGATTGTCATCCCAACACAAACCGGCTTTTCCAGGGGCACAAATGAGACCCTTTTATCATAAACTGCTCTATGATACTAGAACATTCAAATCAATCGGGAAGACATTCCAAATCAGCATGTTCCTGCTGGGATGAAAAAGAAAAGATCAAAGCAGAGTATCACCCATAAGAATGTCATCTCCTCGTTCAAAGGGAAAAGGAGCTTTCTATTTCCACAAGACAAAGTATAGGAAGAGAGATGCATCTGATGACTCCTCGNGCACCAGGCACACATTTGGCACACAGCCGTAACATGAAGATAAAATAACACACCCATACACATAAAATAGATACATAAATTGGAATTTCAAAAAGGGGAGGGTGACTCTGGAGAGATGGCTCCGTGGTTAAGAGCAATTGCTGCTCTTGCAGAGGACCTGAGTTTGGTTCTCAGCACCCACATCAGATGACTCACAACNACTTGTGACTCCAGTTCCAGAGGGATATCNTCTTCTGGCCTCTGTGGGCACTAGACACATGTGGCATACATACAGACAAGCAGGGACACCAACAAACTCAAGAATATTTTTTTACAGGAGGGGACAGCATTTGTGTGCAGCAGAGCTCCTCTCAGCACCCCAACCTCTCGGCACCCCAACATCCTGTTAGAGCACAGATGAACAGCCTCTTGGTCCTGTCCACACTGTAATCCAGGACACAAGGGTGGTGGTTCTAAAGCAACTGAAATGGCTGGAAATTGACCGCCAGTGCCTCTGTTCCAAGAGATTCCCTCCCACCTGGCCTTTCTGATTGCACTGAATGTAGCAGCANCTGGCCAGCTGGACCTGAAAATGGTAACCCCAATGTCTACTGTCACAGGGATCATGGCCTCAGGGAAGTGTCAGGCGTTAATCAGACTGGCAGGTAAACATGAAGCAGTATACCAATAATTGCAGAGGGGTGAACAGGGTTATGAACATCAGTGGGAGCTGAGAAGTCGTTAGGATTGGATGGGTGTGTAGGAGTTTACTGGGANCNCAGNAGAGGCAGGACTAGCAAAAAATAAAAAATAAAAGATCCCAAAGCTAGGAACTGAAGTTAGAGAGCCCCTTACAGGAAGGATCTTGGAGAGTAAGCAGGACAACTTTGCAAATCATGTAGATAATTAATTACCTGCAGTTACTTTAAAAGCTTTTGTGATAACATCACAATTAGTTTCTCCATATTCAAGGGAACCTTCCATTTCTGGTTTTCCTAAAAACATAACAAAATGTTTGGGGAGGGGGGGGGTTATTCAGGGAGAGCTGTAGCAGAATCATCATGGTGCACAGGTGTCATCATTGACAGGGTAAGTACCACCACCTAATGGTACTNTGAGCCTGTACTTCATATGGTTTACCTTGGGTGATTCTGATAAGTGTCCTACTGGGCAAGTGAATGGAGAAAAAAAATAAATAAACTGCCCCAAGTCACAGAGCCTAGATGCGGTGGGAAACCAGATATGACCAGGGACCATACCCACTTGTTCAAAACTGGCCACANCAACAGAGTGACACTCAGGTCTTCAGGGAGTGGGAAGATACCCAGTGACACATTCTTTATCCCTACAGTCAATCCTGAGACTTGGTGACTCAGAAAGTGTCCTTCAGTGTCACCTGTCTCACCTGTAAGTTGGGAAGGTGACAGCTGTCTGCCCTCTTCATGGTTCACAAGCACATGTGACTCTGTCAGGTTTAGAACAGTGCACAAATGAACAATATTATNAATTGACCAAAACACACCCTGATATCAGCTTCAANTAGGCAAGAGACTGATGCCCTCCTGAGACCACAGACACAATTTAAAGAAGAGAGAAAGAAAGAAAATTCACCTTGACCCTGGGGTATAATAGTGAGCATGCTCAGAAATTGCCTGAAGTCTGCCATACACCAGGCCTAGTCTGAGACACCCTCCCTACCAAGGAAAGAATTAATGTCACCCAGAGACAGCCCTGGCCTTTGCTCCTTTAGCTCCTTTAGATCTTTAAGTCCTTGGGTTGTCCTACCTTGGGACACAGCAGGTATTCTGCTGTGGTTTATGGGAAGGTCCTGAGCCATGCAGCTCCAGCTTGAACCTAGGAGAGGCTGGACAGGAAGGTCAGCCTCAAGGACACCTGTAGCCAGAAGTTTTCCTGTGTCCCACCTGGTCCCACAGCTGCTCGGACCCAAGTAAGCACACAGAGGCTTATATTACTTACAAACTGTATGGCCTAATGTCTCAGGCTTCTCGATAACTAGCTCTTACGACTTAACTCAGGCCATTTCTATTAATCTATGCATTGCCACGTGGCTTCATGGCTTACTGGTACTTTCACATTTTGCTTTTCCTGGTGGCAGCTTGCAGTGTCTGCCCCATTCTCCTTTCTTCTCCTCTCTCTCCAGTTTGAATGTACCACCTAAACTTATTATGCCTCATCATTGGCCAAACAGCTTTATTTATCAACNAATCAGAGCAACACATATTCACAGCAGATACCAACATGTGAGCCATGTAAAAACTCCCCAAGGCTGAAGTGAGCTTCCTTTACCCTATACATGTGGTAATGCCTTATATATGCAGTCACACATTGGAACCAAACATTAACACTTGGCACGAATCCACTGAAAAGGGCCAACTGGAAGCTTCACTTAGAGCTCACCTGGCCTCTGTCGCCTGGCATCCTTTCCCTTGCCTCATCTGAAGCTGTAACGGATTATAACTGAAGACAACAGCTTCCAGCAAGGTCTGGAAGTCTTCCTAATGAACTACACACATGAGTGTGGTCTTGTAAACCCTTAATTCTCAGTTTGTGTGGGAGGGTGATCTTGGGACCCCTGACTTTGCAGTCCCTCCTCAATATCATTTGATCCTCCTGTACACCCAAGGAAGGAGGTGTTCTTCCCAGCTCACAGATGAGGACAGTGAGTGGCTGAGAGAGGCCAACACTTGGCCGTGATTCACATCCAGTAGGTAGAATAAAGGGACATAGATCCCAGGCTGCAGCATCGACTAACACTCACCTGGGCACTCAGTGGCCCTGCCTCCATCTGCTTGGCCCATCTTAGTCTTCCCCTGGAGTAGAAGAGAGTGAGTAGAGGACCTTGTTCCATGCTNACCAAGTTAGTGCTTTAACTGGGAGAATATACAATGGTGCCAGGTGACATCTCCAGCCCTGAGACAGGCCACGTAAGACAGATGACAGATTCCCCACAGCAGTTCTGAAACCCAAACCTCAGCCCTTTCTTGGTCAGAGCAAGAGCAGCCACCAAGAGCATAAGGCCAGAGAGCAGTGATGCAATGCCTCCTGGGACAGGACATTCCACCAAGAGGCCACTGGAGGGGTGCGTCAAGAGAGCAGGGGGAGGAGAGCCCAGAGAGGGAGCAGATAGGGCAGCCAACACACATCGGTCCTAAGACAGGGAGGCTGTCTGTCTGCCCTGCCCCACTGCCTGCCAGGATGGGGGGGGGGCAGGAAACAGGCTGCACACGCAGCAGATTCCACCCCAGCACAGGGACCAAGCTGTGGCTGTCAATCCTGCCTCCCGTCTCCGGAAATCTGGCATGGCCAATGCCCTCAGCCTCCTACACACACGCCACCCCAGCACTGTGCCATCAAATTAGTTTTACAAGAGTAGAGGATTTAACACTCTCCCCTCCCCTGCACCCAGCTCGGTGGACCCTGAACCCTGCCAACACAGAGCCAAGCAATATAGCATGCTTAAAATGCAAGTTTGTCTACCTTGCTTTATAGTAAAAATAAAAAATAAGTCTACTCCTAGGCAACTGTATTTTTATTTTCTCTTGGTGTGTGAAAGAGCGGAAGAAAAATACAGTCAATAGGATGACTTTTTGTTGTCGTTCTGTCCTTAGAGTTCATGGATNTGAATAATGTATGGCTACAATGGGCACTTAGTAAATGACTTTAGTAAATTTTAGTTGTCATGCGATGGTTAAATACACACTACAGTGTGATATTTCTGTGTGTGCATACACTGTGTAACAATTTAAGTCTGAGAAGTATTTCTATCACTTCAAATATTTATCATCTCTGTGTTTAGAAAAATCAAACTCCTGTGGTTATGTTGAAATAGACAGTAAATTCTAGTTCAATGTAGTCACTCTAGAATATTACAACTTANCTCCAATCTAGCTGGACTTTAGGGACCTGCTATCTGTCCCCTCTTTCCTCCTGACTCTAGCCTCTAGTGGCCATAATTCTACTCTCACTTTCCATGAGATCAGCTTTCCAGCTCCCCGCATTGAGTGAGCTCATGCAAAATTTGTCTTGCTGAGCCTGGCTTGTTTCAGTTAACATAATGTCTTCCAAGCTTATCTGTGCTTCCACAAATGACAGGACTTCATTCTTTTGTATGGCTGGATCAATACCATGCCACAGTGCTTTATTAGTCCACAGATGGACACCTGGAATGAATGATATTTTTAAAGAAAAGAATTATTAATATAGATATAACTGAGAAACCTAGTATTTTTTTTCTTATGATTGTGGGTGCACCATGTGCATGCTGTGCCTGAGGAGACCAGAAGANGGCGTCATATCCCCTAGAGCTCGGATACAGACAGTTGTTCACTCTCATGTGGGTGCTGGGAATCAAACCTGGGTCTTCTGAAAGAGCAATAAAGTGCTTTTAACTGTTGAGCCGTCTATTCAGTCCTGAGAAACATAAGGTTTCTAATAAGGGTGATGTGAGTTCATCTGGGGCTTCTAAAACAATAACATGGCTACGCCCATAGTTCAGTGCATCTCTCAACCCTCATCAGAGAAGCTTCCTCTTGCAGTAGATGGCAACTAACAAAACCCAGACCTGGTCAACGAAGAATAAGAGAATGTAGGTGCTCAGCTCTAAACGAGAGGTCTGTATCACATCAACCACCCTATATCCACCCACCCCAAGGCTCAGCAACCTTCGAGGAATAGGGGGAGGAAAGANNGTAAGAGTCAGAGGTGGCAGTGCTTGCTGGACAAACAGGGCACTTGCACATAGGAACAGTGACTGTGACAACGTGGACAAAATGGAACNTNGANGCAGGAATGAAGCTCCATCTCAGGCTGAGAAGCTATTGGCACTGACAGCTGCTGNGAGAGAAGAGTCAGTTTTCTTTAAGGTCGACCNAAGAGAAAGAGAGAGAGAGCAAGTTTTGTGGGTATGNAGAGGGGCTGGATCTGGGAGGAGTTTGGAGGTGGTGACTATTAGCAAAATATATTGTGTGAAATTCTCAAAGAATTGNTAAAANTATTTTAAACCCTTCAGGATATAAGCTCTGAAAATAGTATTATGAATCTACAGGCCCCTGTAAGGTTGTTTTTCAGCATGTTCATACAGACCAAGGAATTGAAATTGTGAGATGGCTTAGGTATACATTCCAAAGAAATTCTGAGGTAGAAATCCAAAATTTTCATCAGCTTCCAAAAGGGATTTCTGACCCAAACATGTTAGGGCCACTGACCTGTTTAGATCTGGCAAATGTGTGGTATTATTGACTCGGAAGACATCTGTGAATTGCAGAGGGTCNGAATGGTTATCCTGCTGCTGAGATGGGAAAGAGCAATGACTGTCCAAGTTCACGGATGAGGTTTACCACTTTATTAACAGCTTAGTGGCAGCATTTATCACACTCTACCCTGCTTGGTGGTCCACATGGGTTGTTCTACCCACAAAATTTAAACTTCTTNAGGGCAGACTGGACCTCATGCTGGAACCACACACCCATGTTCAGCACACCATTGGGGTCCGAGAGGTCAAGTTCTCAGGAAGGGTGCAGCCAAACCCAGCCAAGGCTGCTGGGCACTGCCTCGGGAAACCTGTGCACTTAGGTAGGCGCTTGACAAATGCTTCTCGGTGATAATGATGATCCTGCCTTCTTTGCCTGCTATTCTCACTCCTCAGATGATTCACACGCAGCAAAAATATCTGCTTTGGCTACAAAGAAAGAATGTACCCTCCGTGAGTCTGGAAGTGCCAGACTGCTGGCAGGACAACAATGTGGCCCAGCACACCCAAGGCNGCAGGGACACTGCTGGGCAGTTTCTGGTGGCTGCTCTGGAGAAGCCAACAGCTCCATAGGGACACTGAGCAATCTGACTCTCCATCCCTTTCTTTCCACTCAGGGAGATTCAGTGCCTTAGGATTCCTCTTCTATCTCCAGAAACACAACAGACTCACGTGACAGCGCACTGGCACACTCTAGACCAGGAGGTAATAAAGATGAGGCCTC
>LZPO01055085.1:531146-562334 GCA_001675575.1 Neotoma lepida | reverse complement strand
TATTTATGTGTACATCCCTATTTATGTGTACATCCCTATTTATGTGTACATCCCTATTTATGTGTACATCCTTATTTATGTGTACATCCCTATTTATATGTACTTCTCAGTTCTTTAAGACTCCAAGACTCTAGAAACAAACTGTGGCACTGGCAATGTCACCAGATTTCAAATCTGCCAGTCTTGATCTTGGTCCCCAGTCTCCAGAACTGGAGTAGGAAATGTTTATTTTCAAAACTCCTCAGGCTGTGGTGACGTCATAGCAGCACAGACTAAGTCAGAGAGGGAAGGAAGATGCAGGACCCTTTACACCTGCCGCCCATCAAATCCTTGAGCAGTACCTCACACAGTCCTTGCTTACAGATGAAGACAGGGAAAAAAAGATGGCAGCGTTGAAATAAACACCTAACAAAGTACACAGAGGAGAAACTAATTCACGTTAGAAAAAGCCTTTTCTCTCAAGACAACAAATTCAGACGCCATGAAGAATTAGATTAACAAATCGAAGTTCATAAAAATTAGAAAAGTGTACCTGATCAAAGAAAAATGGGCATCAAGCCTAAAGCCACACACACACACACACACACACACGTGCACACACACACACACACACACGTGCACAGGAGACAAGTAAAACAAAAGAAGAACCATTTGCATCAAAACCAAGGGGCTGGCCTGCTGGCCTGCTGGTTAGGGCACCGGCTGCTCTTGCAGAGGACCCAGGTTTGGTTCCCAGCACCCACATGGCGACTCACAACCACCCATAACTCCAGTTCCAGCAGGTCCAACACCCTCTTTTGACAACTGCAAGCACTGCATATATATGATGCACATACATATACATAAAATACAATTAATTTAAAAATTAAAAGCAACATCCATGAGAAAATATTTACAACAATAGCGCACCATTGAGATCCATAACACACAGAATTTATTCAGAACAATGAGAAAAAGACAAGCCACATTTCTACAGAGTAGAAACTATGAGTGTTAATTAACAGACAGGAAACACAAGAGATACTGTCCCGTGTAAATATGAAATGTCCCATACAGGTTCATGAGTTTGCGCACACGGTTCCCACCGGGTAGTGCTGCTTTGGAAGGCTGTGGAGGCTCACACTGTGGCCTTGCTGGCTGTGGGTCTCAACAGTGAGACCTGCCTCTGGTTCCACAAGGACCTCTTTGCTTCCTGTCTGTCCCTGCAGTGGGGCCAGCTGTCACAAGTCAAGGTCTAACCTGCTCTGCTGCCAAGCCTTCTTCACCATGATGGAGTGGTCCTCAGATCTGTTAGCCAAACTAAGCCCCTTCTTCCATGAGTTGTTACACTGGGTCTTCTATCACAGTGGGAAGGAAAGTCGCTACCACAAGAGCATCCTCTCGCCTGCTGTCCACGTGAGTGGGGTGGGGGCTGGAGAATTAAAGTGGGCTCCCCTCAATGAGAATTTGGGAGGCAAACATTTTTCTGTTCTGTAGATGGGAATATAATTCATGCTAGCTCTTGAAAATACAATCTGGCAGAATCTAAATGGAAGGCTTNGTTATTCTATCAGAANGTGACCTNTGAGATGTCTCCATATGTGTGCAAGAAAACACAAATTTACTTAAAGTGTTGTAATGGGGGTGGGGGTCCAATAACAACTAACTGTCCATCAACAGGGGATTATTTCAGTGAAGTATTTGTGCCATCTAATCCCTGAAGTACTTGATAAGAATGAAGTAGAACTATGTGTGTGTGTGTGTGTGTGTGTGTGTACTAACATCAAAGAACTAAAAAAAACAAGGAAATGATTTATGTGACAATGAGTGAGAGATACAACTCTAAATGTTAAAAATAAAACAAAGTATGCATGTGTATATACATGTGGATGTGAATACAGAGAAAAGGGACTAGAAGTAAGGGAACCTTCCACTTACTGAAAAAGACTTCTAAGGAAAAACAAGGGTGTTCCAATCTTTATAGTTATGAACTCACCTATTGCTTACAAAATATGAGCACTGCAAAATCTAGAGGCTGAAAAGGCTGCATATGAATTCTTCTAATTGGACCTGACAGAAACCTCCAAAGTCACTGAGACAAAACAAGGAAACTCTGGCTCCCAACTCCGGAAGCCAAGGGTGTCCTGAGGCAATCCAGCTAAGCCCTTGGCCCCTGCCTATCTCTCATTTTGCTTGCCCCATTCTTCATTCTTCAAGAAAACCAGCACGTGGCAAACAAAAGCTGCCAGACTCCCCAGATTTCTCTCTGCAAAGCAGCCTTAATTCAAAAGTAATTGTTTCCGTCCAGTTCTGGAGAAGTACTGTATGGGAATGCTTCCGAAATGACATGCCTCCCACAGGCAGTCAGGAGGACCAGTCTAGGCACACTCCATGAGTGAGAAAGACCATGACCACATGACTAACAGCCACAGTAAGACCATGTAGGATAAGTGAGGCATTCCCCCAAGAGAACCCAAACCGGAAGAAGGGAGGCACAGTGTGGGAGGCAGACTAGGCAATAATAGAACCCATCCAGACCAAAGGGACAAGGTNAGAAATCATTACCCCAGGCTGTACACCCTGCATGGCAGAAGTAGGGTTCAAGGCAGCTGTGAGAGACCTCAAAGCCTGGCTTGATGCCACTNTAGGCTGCCAGGGGACAAGGGTGTCATTTTGACAGTTTTGACAGTAAGCCCTGTATGTGAAGGGGCTACTTGGGTCTGTCATTCAAGAACTGAAATAAACCTGTTAGATCACCCTCTTTTATCAGAGTTATTTATTTATGTGTGGAGGGGGAGTGCACATGTGCCAGGGGCCTGTTTGTGGAGGTCAGAGAGCAACTTGTGGGAGTTGGTTCTTTCCTTCCTTCCACTATGTGGTCCTGGGGATTGAACTTAGAAATGATGGCAAGTGTCTTTACCCACTAAGCCTTCTTGCCTCCCTAGATGATTACTCTTAAAACAAAATGAAATGTATGTAGATGGAATTGTATTAGAGCAAGGGAGGGAGGGAGGCAGAGGGGAGAAGACGGCAGTAGAATATTTATGAGACACAAAGGAAAAAATGAAATAGATCCAAAGAGTACTTCTAAAAGAATAGGAGAGCATGAGGCTGTGGTGGCTTCCTTACAGTCTCCCTGGAGACTACCTTCACCAGCTCCGTCATTGTGAGAGGTATGTAAAGANAATGCAGCAGGGCTAGACAGTCTCAGAAACCTGCATTTGAAAAATAGCTACATGGGTACAAGTGTCCAATGTAGGCGCAGGCAAGACAACCCTGTCATTAACACAGCCATCCAACGTTTCTTCATCCTGAATCCAAACAATGAAAACATCCCAGTCACCTGGTGCCTTAAAAATGTAAGTACAAGGAAGGTAGCAGACATAATCAATGAAAATTTCCATATTTGTAATCCTAAAATTTATCCCCATAGCCCAGCTAACTGCTCAGTATTCAAATACTCCTGCCTTCTGAATTCTGATCACATTTCCTTATATTATTATTTCAATTTGGGGCACAATCTACACCTTGAAATAAATGTTAAACCACTGAGCTCACCCCAATCTCAAAGCATATTCTTTCATTGATGGCTGACTGAATGCAAGTTGACAGAGCATTATAATATTGTCTTGGCTACAGCCTGTCCAACGCTGGCTTCCTCGGTCCATGGAGAAGGAGAAGGCAGGATATCTGACACACTCAGGTAGGACTGGCTCACGGTCACATGGTCCATGGCAGATAATGAAGCTGAATTTTACTCAGTTTGGAGACACCTGGGGCCTGCTCACAGTTTCTTCTGCCCCAACCACTCTTCTGCCACCCCACCCCCATTACTAGCAAAGGAATAAGGCAGACCTTCACAGAAAGGATGCCTAAACCAGTTACTACCAATCTTTACCATATTGGGCAACACACACGCATGCACATGCACACACACGCATGCACACACATGCACACACACACACACACACACACACACACACACACACTTCTCTACATCTTCCCTGTTAGTTGAGCCTCTGTGTGAACCAGAGTCTATGGCTTTAACAAGGAAATTCCCCAAAGTTCAGGGAATTGAGACAGCAAGCAGAACAAATGAAATATTACAAGAAGTCTCTGGGGGAAACTCAGGCACTAAAGGAGAGGAAACTTAATTCCTAACATGTATACCAAAGAGGGTAAGATGAGACAACGGACAACCATTTTTAGAAACACTCACAGATGCACTGGAGACTCACAGACAAAACAAGGTTCCTGACTAATAGAATGATAGTGGCATCTGTATGTATGTATGTATGTATGTATGTACGTATATGACATAAAAAAACAGCAATTACTGGAGTCTCTAGAATAATCTTTATTAGTCTCAATCAACACAGACTGAAATGTCTGGAGTTTCCTCATGTCACATTTAGACCATTACAGCAGCTACTAAATTGTACTGGCCTGTAGTTTAAACTCTATTCAACGGATTACAATAATTACTGCCAACACACATGTGCATTCACACACACACACAGACACACACACACACACACACACACATACACATACAATTTTCAGAATGAAAGAAGTGAGGGGCAGAGCTGTGTGTTGCCCCAAACCCACACAGTTAATTAGCAGGAATCTAACTGGAACAGGGCACCTTGTTTAGTCCCTGCATTATCTCCTGCTGTAAGAATACACAACATAGCTTCATGACAATCCAAAGACACGAAGATAGAAAGTGTGATTTATTGGACCCCATTACCTCTTCTGAGGTGCCAGTGCTGGGATGATTCTTCTATCTAAAACAATGCCAATCTTCCTGTAAGGTGGGAGGGAAAGGCCTACTGTGGACCGTCACCATGCCAGCTGACAACAGCAAATGAAGAACAATAAAAAGAAAAGGTGCAAACAGACAGGATCCCGAAGGTAGAGACTCAAGTAGGATCCCTGGCTGATCTTCCAGAGGACCCAGGTTTGGTCCCTAGCACCCACAGGACAGTTTCAGCTATCTATAACAGTTCCAGGGGAGCAGACACCCTCTATTGGCCTCCATGATAACTACATGCATGTGGTGCACAGACATATGTGCAGGCAAAACACCCATACACATAAAATAAAAATAAATAAAACTATGTGTACATGACATATAAACTATATATATGATGTATATGATCCCTATCTAGGAATTCAGCGTCCCCAGAGGTAAGAAAAGAGCACAGTTGGAGAACTTGGGGTGGCTGGTGCCCAGTATAGATGTGGATGACTCTTACTAACACCTGTAAGATGAGTAAGTGACTTTAGTGGATGATTCTCCTGGACCAGACAGAGAAGGCAGGCTAACAGGAGAACCTCAATTCTTTATGTGTGCACATGGAATGCTTTCAGCTTTCCAGAGCTGCCCCTCTGGGCAGTACAAACTTCTCTCCCTATCCCATTGATGAACCTTTCCTAAAGCCAGCTTAACTGAAATCTTTTTCCCAGCCACTCCCAATTGTCCAATCTTGCTTAGATTTCTAAGACTCAACATAGTTCGTTTCCAAGCTTTAACCTCACCACTGCCACCTAAAAGCTCTCTTGCTCCCCTCCTCCTGAATCAGGCAGAGTTGCGGCTGTGCTAAAGGCATTGATCTGTCCTTCCCACAGCTCCCTACTCCAGACCCTCTCCCTCCTAGCGTCTCCCAGGACGGCTAGAGAAGGGTGGCTGAAGGGAAAGTCTGAGGTCTCCCTAAGCATCTGTCATCTCAAGTCTCACAGAAACAGACTGCCATCCTGAGACCTCCTCCATGGTCTCTGCCTCCCAAGCCACCTCTCTCAAGAGCCTTGGAAAATCTGTATGCCTCCCCACCTCCCGGGGTGACACTGAGTGACTATTTTCCCATGAAGAGTCTTCACGTTCCTTCGGTGATGGCAGTGACAGCAGACTGACCTCCCTGTCACCTGCCTTCCTCCACCATCCCAGCACCTGGGACTCATGGAGAGCCTGTGCTCTCTATGTGTGTCATATGCATGCCTAGTGCCTGCGAAGGCCAGAAGATGGTGTTAGGTTCCCTGGACATGGAGTTACAGATGGTTGTGAGCTATTATGTGGATTCTGGGAGCCAAACTTGAGTCCTCTGCAAGAACAGCCAGTGCTCTAACTACTAGACATTCTCTGCAGCCCCCCAAATAAGTGTTTCTTTAAAAATCATACCTTTAGTCAAAGCATTTCTGCTCACAGACACATAGACAGTGAAACAAACAATGAGCTATCCACACTATATCGTTTGCTAGGTTTTACACAGATGAGCTGCATGCCCACTCTGTCCTGCTGAGCCTGCTGTGGAATTGCCCTCCCCAAGGCAGGAATGCAGCATCTAAATTCCAGGGTCATCCTCTGGCTCTTTGACTCCAGATCCCAGCATTTAAACCCTGGCCATCTCACTAGCAGCAGGAGGGCATTAGCAATGCCACATTGTCCAGTGCGGATGACATGTCAACACGGGTTTAGGATCACAAGCTGTTTATCTCACATTGAACCTGACCCTGCTTCAGAAGGGCGGCTCTGTCCTGGTTTAAAGGCAAACTGAAGTGTGGGCCAGCAGCAGCCCATTTCTGACCTGAGATTAAGGCATGAGGAAGACATANTTTAAAAGTGTTTTAAATAAAAAAAGAAAGAGCTATTGATAGCCCAGGACTTAAAATGAAATAAAATTCCATCTATGCCTGATATAAAACTGGTTCTCAGGCCCACATCATCCTCCCTAAATTTATGAACACCCACTGAATGTTTCTTTAATAGTCCGAGCCACCCTCAAACACCTGCTTGTTGACTCCAAAGCATGTCCTGAACTCCACTTACTTTCCTGTGGTCGCCTTCAGGGACAGGAGTTCTGAGTCCCCAAATCCTCAAGACTGCAATCAATCTAAATCAAAATGTGAAGTCCTTATTGTTTCTCCCTCTATTACAAAAATAACCCTTGCTGTTGTAAGAATTCAGGGGACAAGTTGGCAGGATGGCAGTAAGCCCAGACAAAGCACCTCGAAAGTGTGTTTATAGCTTAGCCTTGATTAAGTTATATGTCTATTAAGGTTTTTTCCAGTTGAAATGAATTGGCCATGCAGCTAATACTATAGAATATTTACAGTACATTCTGAATATCAGGTTAGCAGAAGAAAACGCTTAAGCTCCATTTTATGTCTAATGATCTACATCTGAGATTATTTACACAAGAAATAACCTTTGTAGACTTGATTTGTACTGTGCTTCCAATTTTTTAAATTAAAAAGCACTTCCTCCTTCCTCACGACTCCCAATAAGTCATACTAAACAGACTCCTTTTTAAAGGGGAAAAAAAACTTAATCAATTGGCAAGATTAAATTGCATAAAATTAAGAATGTTCTTTGGCCCCTTAAAGTGTAACAGGTTCATCTTACAATATAAAACAGCCCAAGTAACACAGCCATCCAGTGTCTCCGGGGCATTTAAGCTTACTTCCCATTCAGCTTGAGCTGTGTCCTGTACAATCTTTTAAACATGATGAGAATACCAAGAATTCCTTCCTAACTGCTGTAAAGGGCTCTCAAAAGCCACCGAAAGGCCTGGACCACATTCTTTAGCAATTATGAGGAGCAGGNGGAGGAGGCAGGGGCAGGCCAGAGGAAGAGAAAAGTGGTCTATAACGGGACTGCACCACAACCAAGCCTCCTCTATTCCAAGCAACAGCTGCAGAATCCTAGCACCCCTAGCCAAGGAGAACCACTCATATTATTGGGATTTGCCCTTCTGATAGCTCAACACTCTGGCTTGGAACCTCCTCCTTCCCAGCTCAGGATAGACCAGAACAGCTCTTCCCACCCAGGCTGGATTCTGCTGAACACATCTCACAATGCTGGTGTCTGTGCGGCTTTCCCTTGGGGTTNAGTGAATGTCTAACAGAACTGTTGTGTTGCCTGGGGCAAGTCAGAGAAAGGACTAACAGGGACACAGCTCAATGACTTGATATCCTAAGGTATGAGGCTAGCCCAGGGATATGTGGGTACCTTCCAGATATGAGGCTAGCCCAGAGATGTGTGGGTACCATCTATGGCAGGAGAAGCAGAGACAGTTTGTATTTCTTAAGAACTTTCCACCCCGCCTACTCCAGCCCACATCAAGTGTTACCATTGTGCAGATAAAGAGTCAGAATCCAACTTTAAAGGCAAGACGGATCAAAGTCAACACAGCTACAAAGGGGCAGGGGTGAGACTCAATAGCAGTCCACAATTCCCAAACCTCCTGACCTTTACTCATTACTGGGACACAGTGCAAGCAATCAGCAAACATACTGTCTCCAGTGGTTTGTGTCTCTGTGTTGCTTTTCATAGAGAGGGGGTCTCACCAAGTACCCCCTGGCTGGCCTGAAACTCTCTAGGTAGACCAGACTGACTTCAACCCCACAGAGACCTGCCTACCTCTGCCTCCAGGTGCTGGGATCAACAGCTTGTGCCACCACCCCCTGTTCTGGATACAATGTTTAAATAGCAATAAAACAGAAGTTTCTAAGACACCACACATCAACAATCCTAATGAAATACTTTGTTGGTTTGGGTTTCTAAACCACACAGCTCCTGCTCAGCTTGAATAGCAAGCATGTGTTTTCTACAACCCCGCTCCAGAGGCATGGCTTCGGGGTTGAGGGGTGACTCTGTGGTACAGCATTCAAGAAGCCCCATGTTAGGGCCCCAGAACTGGAGGAAATAAGGCATTTCATATCAAAGCTAGTGAAAGAACTCTCAGCCTCAAAGTTCATAGGTAAATTCAAACCGAGCTACACACAGTGATTTCAAAAATAGATTCATAATAGTTCAGAGTCTTTAATTCTATGGCAGACACACTGCAATGCTATAGAACCCCGAGTTTAAACCAATTTTTAAAAAATAGTGATAACAACGTTTGTAAGAGAAAAGAAAGCTAGCTTCTTGGCCACCTGAAGCTTTTGTGTCTTAAAACTCAACACACTAAAGCATCAGAATATAAAATGTAGTGATTTTGGTCATTAAGCATGTTTTCATTTGGGAAAGAAACATTTTACTAAATCTGAGCAGCGTCTTTAAAGCTTATGTGCACTGACCTCCAATCATTCACTGTTTTTGCAAACTAAAAAAAATCGGGAAAATAATGACTAGTTCACACGATTTTCATTGAAATAAATTTTGTCAGCTAGAGAACGGAAGTTATGTGGTTTGGGCGCTGGTGAATTTTGCCTGTGCTCCATGAAGTAGATGGACTGACTCTCCAGGAAGAAGCAGTGCCATCCCATGACAGCCCAGGGAAAGCAGGTGTCACCTGGCTACTTCCCAACAGTGCCCGCTTCACTTAGCCCCACAGCCCAGGCACAGGTGAACCCAGGGCCTCACCTAGGCAGGCGTTCTGTCACCAAGTTACTTACGGCAAAGAACCCAGCTACATTATGCCCACATTTGNAGAACTTAAGTGGGGCTAAATGGTTCATTTGTCTGGTGGAGGAAATTTCATATAGGAGTAAACAAACTGTACATAGAAATGAGTAAGAGTGAGTTTGGGGAGATTTAAGTGGGATGGGTGGATTGCAGCCTTGCTAACATCAGTTTGCTGTAGTTTAGGTTTTGCAATTGGGGGACTGTATAAGTGATACACATACACTGTTAATCTTGACTGTCAACTTGGCAGGATTTAGGAGATGAACCCAGGTATTTCTACAAAGTTTCAAGTGAGATGGGAAGCNGCATGCTGAATGTGGGCACTGTTCCAAGGGCNGGGTCTTAGAGCAAACGAAAAGGAGAAAGCTAGCAAAGTGTTGGCTTTTGTCTCTCTGCATCCTGACTGTGGTACACCGTGTCCATCTGCCTCACACTGCTGCCACCATGCGTTGCTGCAAAGACGAACTGAACCTTTTAACCTTGAGCCAAAATAAACCCTTTTTTAAGTCGATTTTGTCAAATATGTTGTCATAGCAAGGCAAAAAGTAACTAATATAGTATATATTTAAATAAACAAGTATTATTTTATACCTATTTAAATACCAAATATAAGTGTACAGTTGTTGTGAGACCCAAGATCTTCGTTCTTAGGCATTTATCCCAGAGAAATGAAATGTATGTTCTTGCAAAAAGCTGTACGTAAGCATCCATAGCATCATTATTCATTATAGCCCCAAACCAGGGAGTCCAGACATCCTTCACTAGGCAAACACATCAACAAACTGGATTGTATATACTCTATGGAAAAACCCCCTGGCCAACCTGGAATGTATATACTCTATGGAAAAACCCATCAACAAGTAAAAGGAATGAACTGTGACAGATGCACCCAACAACGTGAGTGAGTAAATCTTCAGGAACTTGGGCTGAATAAAGAAGTTAACCCCATGGGTTGGGAAGATTGCTCAGTCAGTAAAGCATTTGCCACCCATGCCTGAGGACCTGAGTTCAATCCCCAGGTCCCACATAAAGAAACTAAGCATAGTGGCATGAGTTTGTAAATCCCAGTGCTAAGGAGGCAGAGTCAGGTGGATACCTGGGTCTCACTGGCCGCCCAGCCTAGGCTAATTGTGTGGTGAGGCTGCTTCAAACAAACAAGGCAGACAGACCTGAGAAATGACACCCAAGGTTGGCCTCTGGCCTCCACATGTACACACATGCGTACACACCTGGACACATCAAATACGCACATAAACACACACAAATGCCAATCCCAAAAGNTTACATACTATATTACTCCACTTACATAGACATTTTAAAAATCAAAACATTCCAGAGGTGGATATCAGACTAATTGTTGCCAGGGGCTTGGTTGGAGGGATGGAGGGAGGTGGGCGTGGTTACAGAAGGTGACATGAGGAGCCTAGTGAGGTAGAACTGGGCAGCATCTTGACTGGAGAGGGGGACATGAAAAGAGGTCATACAAGACAAAATACCAATGGTTTAGGTCCTGGGGAGACTGGAGTTGGGGGGGGGCTGTACCCCTGCTAACACTGTAATACTTACTACAGTCGTGCAAAATGTCATCATGCGGAGGGGCTGTCTAAATGTATATACGTACATCAGAACTCTATATTATTTTATACAACTGAATCTCAATATGCAACTATCCCAACGAAAAAATCCAATTAGAACTTAAGAACTAAGCCAAAAACAACAACAAAAATTTCCAATTCTTAAGATTATTTTTGAGACAGGGTCTTGTGTAGTCCAGGCTAGCCTCCAACTTGTTTTGAGGCTTCGGGTGACCTTGACCTTTTGATCTTCTTGCTTCATCTCCCCAGGACAGGGGTTACAGGCATGTGGCAGTTAATGCACAGCTGGGGATTGAACCCAGGACTTTATGGATGTTAGGCAATTACTCTACTAACTACATCTCTGGCCCAAGATTTATTTAATAAACAACACTTCTGTGATGCTCACTAATTGCCAGGTACCATTTTAAGCCCTTAAACGCTGACTTATTAACTACTCACACCACCCGGGGTGTGTACCGTTACAGACAAAGAAAGTGGGGTGCAGAGAGTTGAACAGCCCGTCCTAAGGGTTGACAGTGAATGTTGATGGAATCTGATCCCACTGCAAGGAGCTGGGTTCTAGAACTCTCCCTCCTGTGATGTCTGCATCTCACCGCGAACACAGACAGGTGGGTGGAACTCTAATCCCGACAGCAGCTCCTCCAGAACCGCAAAGCCAGGGAGAACACAGGACAAACCCTTCCCATGGCAAAGCCAGCTGAAAACTCTCCATGCTCCCGGCTTTAAAGGGGGTGAGCACAACGATCAGATTCTAAAGGAAAACCTCCCAGTCAGCAGGGGTGAGGGTGGGGTGAGGGGTGGGGGTGTGAATCCTTCAGTCGCTGTACCAGAGATTGGGGAACAGAGACAAGAGCTGAACCCCTCTAGGGATGCATTTCAGAGGGAAGGGCTGAGGAGCCATAAAAAGCAAATGTATCTGGGAATGGATAAAAGGGAGACTGGAGTTGGCTGAAACAAAACCGTGCAATCACATCATGCTTGGTACAGTGACCCCAGCCCTGCAGCCCTAATGCCCACGACCGTTTCTTTCCTTTCACTCATGCCTGCAGAACACACCCCTCAGTCCTCCACCTTACCAGCCTCAAGTCTACATACAGGCTCTTGCAAACACCTTGCTGATGTGGGCTCTGGGGACTGAACTTGGAGCTGACGTGGCATTCCAGGGTACGTCTGTGGTGAGGTGGCCTGGCTCACAAGATTTTCAGATTATCCAGTGGGGAAGTCAGGAATGTCATGGCCTATGTATGTGGACGTGGGGACATTCATCACACAGACAGCTGCCATGAAATCACTGCCTCCATTTCCCACCGAAATAGGGTGGCACTAGTGTATGTGTAGGGCCTGTGTGTGGACATGCACTGGCAAACCCAAATTATCATGGCAGTGAAATCATTTCCCAAGACAGGACCAAAAAGGGCTAGAATCAAACATTCTAAAGACAGACTCTCAAACAGAAGGCACCGTACCTTAGTGCTAATACTGACAGTTCTGGTTCACACAGTTCCCACTGGATAACTGATGAGACCTGCACACCATTCGAGGTCCAGGCTGATGCAAGGCACCAGTTGGAGGCATGTTGGGAGAGTCTGGCTTTACTGGTTTTTAAGAACTCGTAGGGATTCTCAGTTGAATCTTGGCTGGGCAGTTATTAAGCCCACCTGGGAACTCTGCTGGAGAAAACTCACAAGAAATATAGTTCTCCAGCCTGTGGCTGTGAGAAAGAACCTTTTGGGGTGCAGTTGGAGAAAGGGAGGAAGAAAGAGGAGTCTCATCTCACCATGTCACAGCCCCAAAAGACTCAAGTCTCTGTGTTGGATTTCATCTAGAAAGGGCATTTTCTGGGCTGGTGAGATGGCACTTGCCACCAAAGCCTATAATCTGAGTTCAATCCCTGAAACCCTCAAGGCAGAATGAGAAAACCAACTCCTGAAAGCTATCTTCTAACCTTTACACACATGCTGCATGCATACATACGTACATACACACATACATACATACATACATACATACATACACACACACACACATACATACATACATACATACATACACACACACACACACACACACATAGCAGGGTCTTTGCAACAGGTCTGCAAATCTTCCCAGAGAAGGTAGAATGTGTGTTGCCCACTTGCAGGAGCTCCCAACTCCTTATCTCTTGCTTTGGTCCCTAGTGTCTCGGTGCCCTTGGACCCTGTGTCACTGCCTGTGAAGAGGAGGCACTAGGCATGAAAACCAAGGGTAGAACGTCTCTGAGTCCCTATAGACCTTGTTGAGCCTACAAACCAAGCCTGGGGTATCCGCCTCCAGCCATCCACTAAGTAAATGTCAAATGTTCCTCTAGTCCACAGACTGCTGAGTTCTCTGTTGGCAGCTAAACAGGTCTTAGTCTTAATCCATACAGCTTCCCCACAGTGAACTGCCCAATAATCATATTATAGTTGCTAATATCACTCCCCCTAACTTGTCCAAGGCTGAAATTTGCATGAGAACTTCTGCTCTCCTTATCCCGTCATCTACAGGGGAGACTGGAGGAAGGAAGTGTAGCTCCTATAAACTAAAACAAGCTTGTCACCTGGAAGTCTGGTGTTGCTGACCAAGGCGCACAAGATAACCACAAACACGCAGTAACGGGTGTGGGAGAAAGGAAGAGGAACAAAAGGGGTTGGGGGTCAGAAAGGGACAAGGGACAGAAAGCAAGTGTTTTAAAATGTGTCTTTTGTAAAGAGGGACCCTCCTGCTTTTCAAAATCCCATGTTATGCATGAGAAGCCGCTGTGTGCTAGATCTCCATCATCACCAGCCTATCCGTGGAGCCCCGCAGCCACATGGTCCATGGTGAATGACCGATGGCTTCTATCAGTGCCTGTGCATGACTTGGCTGGGCAAAGCATATTTAACATTAGCTTAGGTCCTGACATTCTATCATGTTCCCTGTCAAGAAGCCAAGTCACTCTTGGAACCTGCACACCGAGTGACATAGAACAGAGCCCCAGCAGATGAGGTGGCTCGCTCTTTGGTGCCCCACCTGCAGGGCAGTGGTCTGGCTGGCTACTCTGAGAACAGAGGTCTGCTAAGAAAAGGTCACCAGCCTTGGCCAGCATCTACAGCACTTTTGGGAGAGGCTGTGTTACAAAGCATGGTGGTGTTATTTGCAACTGAGTTGCTTTTAGCAATCAGTATCACTGCGTCAGAAGCTAAAAGTGGGACAGAGCTAGGTGTCCAAGGCTCTCAACGGAGCGTGGCAGAAGGCTGAGGGAATGGCCATCAAAATGACACCTTCCTTTCCCAGCTCCAAGCTGCCTTCAGTGAACCTTCCCCTGCCACCCCAAGGGATGCTTGGTCAGGCTGAAAGGGGAGAATGCCAGTGACACCTTGCATGACACTGTCTGGGATGCCTGTGGCCAGACAGGCATGTGTTGGTGCCTTCCTCACAGGGTATCAACTCTTTGGTAGGGATACTGGGTCCTCAGGGGACATGCAGGCTTCCCATAAGGCTCCCTGTGGAGGGGACCTACTAGGAAGAGGTTGAGAGTTCTCCTAATTACTCTCCTCTGGCCTCCCTTGCAGCCTCTTCTGGAGCTCGCTTCATTCCTGGCCCATTGCCTGCTATAACTAGGACCTGCTATATGCTCAGAGCTGTGTGAGCATCAGGGAATGCATTCAAGAAATGCAAAGCTAGAACCGCCCAGAGGCCATGTGATCTCTAGCTTTAAAAAACAATAGACATTTGGGGCTGGAGAAAGGGCTCAGTGGTCAAGAGCACTGGCTACTCTTCCAGAGAACTCAGGTTTGACACACAGCTCCCTTCACAACAGCCTGTAGCTCCAGTTCCAGGGGATCTGAAGTCCTCTTCTGGCCTCAGTGGACACCAGGCATAGACATACATGCAAAGCCATGCTACACACAGTTTTTTTAAAACACAAAAATAAAAATTAAAAACGGAATTTTTCTTCTTCCATGTAATGAGTGACTTAGGATGGACTGGTGGTGTGGACGTGTTAGTGAGGGATCAGAGGTGGTATCAGCAAGAGAGGAATGGGGTGGGGGAAGCTTCGTAGGAGAGGTGGGATATGAGCCAAGACTTGAGGGAAGGATCTGTGATAGTTGTAAGAACCCAGGTGGGGTCAGTGCCCAGGCCACAGGCNGCATGGTGGCTCTCAGGGGTCATAAGAAGTGACTCACAGAGCGGGACTGTACCACACTCTGGTTACTCGCATGGCAGCCTCACAAACAAGACATCAGCTCTCCTGTATGTGAACACCTTCATGTCACACCTTCATGTGCCTGCACTGTGGNCAGCACTCTGAATGACGGTGAAGGAATGGAGAAGAATTACCCAATACNTTCATCCATGCTGGGAACTCCAAATCAATAATAGAACCAGTTTTCAAATGCAGGGATTGCAAACTCAAGGGTCCATGTGGACCAGGCCAGGTGACAGAGGTACAGCTGGCTGCAAGTAGGCCATGGCAAGTAGGGGAAGAGAACAATAAAAGGGACACCTACCTTTAAGGGGCAGGCCTTGTCTGGCTACAGCCCAGTGCTACTGCCAAGGGGTATTTGCTTAGTACCATCAGGTGGGTTTATTGGTGGGAAGAGGTGTCTCATTAGGCCCAGGCTGGCATCAAACTCANTATGTAGTCAAGGGTGACCTTGAACTCCTGATCCTCCTGCCTTTACCTCCCAAAGGCTGTGATTACAGACATGTACAACCACATATGGTTTCTGCTGTGCTGGGGATCAAACCTAGGGTCTAGTACATGCTAGGTACACATTCTATCAACTAAGCTGCAGCCCCATCCCCAAGCCAGACAATTTAAACGCTTGTGAAATCCTCCCATTTTTAAATGTTGACAACATGCTTTTTTAAAAATACACTGGCCAGACGGTGGTGGNGCACGCCTTTAATCCCAGCACTTGGGAGGCAGAAGCAGGCNGATCTCTGTGAGTTCGAGGCCAGCCTGGGCTACCGAGTGAGTTCCAGGAAAGGCGCCAAAGCTACACAGAGAAACCTTGTCTCAAAAATAAATAAATAAATAAATAAATAAATAAATAAATAAATAAATAAATAAATAAATAAATAAAAATATACTGTTGTGGGTCAAGGAAACCATATAATCTAATGCCATAGTCAACCTGCCTGGCAAGCTTTGGCTCTAAGGATACAATTTGGGTTCAAAAAGTTTAGAGCCTGAAAAGGCCCCAACCAGATTAATTTATGGTTCTGGAGGTGAGTGGGGCCAGGTGACTGTGGACATGGCAGAGCCTTCCCAGGACCAGGAAAGTCTTGCATTTGAGCAACACCCACATGGCAGCTCACAGTCATCTCTTCTTACTCCATTTCCAGGGTACCCATGCTCTCTTCTGACCTCCCTGGACACTAAGCATGCATGTGATGCATAGACATACATGTGATTGGTTCTCCTGCAACCAGCTGCAGGACTTCCCATTGATAATGAGCAGTAANTGTATGTGTGTGTGCATGCATGATTCCCAAATTACTTTTCTGGACAAAAATACTCCAGACCAATGGTGCCCAAACTTCAGCAGGCATCAGTATCCCCAAAAGACTTGTTAAAACACACCTGGGCCCACCTTAGAGATTGGGTGAGTAGGTCTGGGAGTAGGGNCTTAGAGTTTGCATTCCAACTACCTACCACACGCCACAGCTGCTGCTCTTCCAAGGACCTTCAGTCAGTGGCACTGGACAGACATGGAAGTATGGAGCCTCATGGTGCACTGGCGTTCTTCCATTGGCTCACTTAACAAGCTCATTAAATCGTGCCATGTGCAAAACCCATGAGTGATGCAGACAGACTTGCAGCCAACAGTTGTGGTCTCACCTTTGGTTACCAGAAAATGAACTGCTACTTCTGAGTGCCCTTCACAGGATGTGCTGTTGAAGCAGAAAATGACACCCACTTTCAGCCACTCACATGGTCTCAGGTTCAAACACATGACTCTGAGAATAAAGGTTTTGAAATCCATGCCCATCAGTGAACTTGTCCACTTCTCCATGTCTCTGGTTAAATGAGCCATTTGCTAGGTTCTGCCTTCAATGGATCATCCCTTCATTCAACCACAAGAGCTCTCCATTATGGGTTCTGTCCTCTGGACTGGGTAGGGGGCCAATGAACTTTCTCAGAGACCAAGCCAATCAAAGAGTCTCTAGCAGTGCCAGAGGGTGGAGGCAGCCCTCCAGCAGACAAGCTAGCACGCTGCTCTGAAATAGCAGCCTTCGCTGTCCCTGGCAGGAGGCACATTCTGACGTATTCAGTTACGAGTGGATGCCTGGGCATTAAATCTAAATGGCCCATGATATGGAATGCCCGGGCAGTGTGCACTTGGATTATTTATGCCCTCTGCACCTGTGAAGTCAAGATTTTATTATTTATTTCATGTTAAGTTTCCAGCCTTGGGCTTCCAGTCTGCAAAGCACTTAAGTTAAACTGCAGGAGTCTGTGGGTCACACTCAGCAGGGGTCAGAAAACTTAAGAAGTTTGACACCCAGCATGTCATCTTTCTTGCTAAGGATATCCTAATGAAATTCAATCATGTGTGGATAAGTTTTAAAACCTTTGAAATAATAACACCTGAAAAAAATTCATCTGTGGCCTCTCCGTAAGAATGTGGCACAGGGGCTTGAGGTCCAAGACCTGGATCACAGACGCAGTCCTCTGCTGACCTTCCTCGACACACATCTGACTCGCTGTAGGAGCTCAGTGGCTCCATTTGGTCCTATTCCTTCCCAAGATGGGTAGAATGTGCTTCAAAATTGTTATAACTCTCAAGTAAAACCCCCTCAGCTCTTCATGTGATGTAATAGTAAGGCATGTTTTCCCATGGATGTCAACAGCCTGTGGTTTGAAAATTGCTATTTTAATTCAGTCTCTCACCAGCTGATCCCTTCATTAGAGCTACTGAGGATTCAAACCTTTTAATTCACCTCCTCTACATTCTTCCTTCCCTGAGTTACCTGGAGTCCAGCCTCCTGCTGTGGTGAAATAGATGGATTCCCGCTTTGTCTCATATTCTTCTCTAGAGACAGTGGTCAGTTTTCACATACAATTCTAGAAAGTTCCCAAGGCCCAGGCACAAATTGACCTACTGCTTCCCCACAGCTCCCTACCCCATAGAGAGGGCTCCTTAAGCTCCCAACGTAAGGGCCATCGTACCAAGCCAAGCAACGGTGCCTGAGGCCGGATCACTTCATCAATGAGAACAGGATGAACTTGTTCTAACCTCACAACATGATAATAGATCCATGTTCTTTGGAGGATTAAGGTTCCTGCTAAGGTTGCCTACTTTGTGTGAGTCTGTTCTAGATGGAGAGGATCCTGATTACTGAAGAGCTTGGCACAGGACAGGGATACTCCACAAATACTGGTTGGATGAATGACTCTACCATAAAACTCCTGCCTTGAGGACGAACATAGGAGGAAGGCACAAAACTCTCCTGCCACATAGGTGCTTCCGCCTCTCCAAACTCTTTGACCCAGTTACTGAAAAGAAATTTGAGAAATGTAAACTGAGTTAACTGAGTCAAATATATCACTGATTCGTTCTGTTGCACAGATTTTAAGTAGGTTAAAGACCACACGAAAACCAAGCCAGTCTACCTTTGTGAGGCTAGCTATCAATCAATAATGGTAGTTTACCAACAACTTCACAGAGATCCTATAGTATAAACTATGCCATTGGCATGTTAAAATAGTTTGTATATAGTTTAATACATTTATATGTACTCTCCCATTTTAATGGGCAAAATGCACTATTAACTATATGGCAAAAACAGAATATGTATTAATGATAAACTATATAANCAAAATCTTCATATTCCTTGATATTTTACTTTAAAAGAAATAATATGCCAATTAAAATGAGATTATTCTTAGACAAGAATAGTAACTCAGTAAAACAAAGGACAGAAACTAATCTACTAACTGTGCAGTTTTAAAACGGTCATGTTTGGGGCTAAGAATGTAGCTCAGTGGAGAGCATTGCCAAGCATGTTCAAGACCTTAAGTGCCATTACCAGCACTCAACAAATAAACAATAGCAACAGTCACATTCATGTTCATGTTTGAAATAAACAAAGAGCCTAGAAATATACGATCTGCTGAACCTGACCCATGAAGACATATAAACTAGAAAAAGACCTATGACAAATAAAGCAATTGAATCAGTAATCAAATTCCTTCCAGGAAAAGGAATCATTTAGCCAGGTGGCTCTGATGATGAATTCTACCAAGCATTTAAAGAACATGAAGACTTCTTGAAGCCCTCTACAAACTAGGAAAAGACAAAGAAGCCATTCTTGTTCTTTCAGGACAGCAATCCTAATATTAAGGTCAGAAAAGACAGAAAGAGGAAAGAAAACCATATAGCAAATGGCCTTTGTGAGTAAGATGCAAAAATCATTAATGAAATGCTGTAGACAGAATTTGACAAAGTATTCAAAAGCATACACTATAACTGACATGGTTTATATTGATTGTCAGCTTGGCAGGACCCGCACATGTCTGTGGAGAGCTTTCTAGATTAGAATAATTGAGGTTGGAAGACCCTGAATATGGGCAGCACCATTCCCAGGCTTCCTGATTATGGATAGGATGGGACCAGATGACCTCTTGCTTCTGTCTTCCTCACTGTGATGGACTGCATCCTTCAAACATGTCACAACAGACCCTCCCACTGTGATGGACTGCATTCTTCAACTAAATCACAATAGAACCTCCCACTGTGATGGGCTGCATCCTTCAACTACAACAAAATAGACCCTCCCACAGTGATGGACTGCATCCTTCAACTATATCACAATAGACCCCCCCACTGTGATGGACTACATCCTTCAACTATGTCACAATAGACCCTCCCTCTGTGATGGACTACATCCTTCAACTACATCACAATAGGCCCTCCCACTGTGATGGACTGCATCCTTCACACTGTGTCACAAGAGACCCTCCCACTGTCATGGACTACATCCTTAAACTACATCACAATAGACCCTCCCACTGTGATGGACTGCATCCTTCAACTATGTCACATTAGACCCTCCCACAGTAATGGACTGCATCCTTCAACTACATCACATAGACCCTCCCACAGTGATGGACTGCATCCTTCAACTTTATCACAATATCCTCCCACAGTGATGGACTGCATCCTTCAACTATATCACAATAGACCCTCCCACTGTGATAGACTGCATCCTTCAACTATGTCACAATAGACCCTCCCATGGTGATGGACTGCATTCTTCAACTACATCACAATAGACCCTCCCACAGTGATGGACTGCATCCTTCAACTATGTCACAATAGACCCTCCCACTGTGATGGACTGCATCCTTCAACTATGTCACAATAGACCCTCCCACTGTGATGGACTGCATCCTTCAACTATGTCACAATAGACCCTCCCACTGTCATGGACTGCATCCTTCAACTACATCATAATAGATCCTCCCACAGTGATGGACTGCATCCTTCAACTACATCACAATAGACCCTCCCACAGTGATGGACTGCATCCCTTCAACTATGTCACAACAAACCTTCCTCCTGTGATTCTTGTCAGGTATGTCATCACATCAATGAGAGAATGTGACCACATGAGATTTATTCCCAGAATGCAAGGATGGTTCAACATTTTTAAAAGACTCAATAAATGTAACCACACCAAGTTAACAATATAAAGGGGGAGAGAAGCCATTTGCTTGAAGCATAAGAAGTGTGTGACAACAATTCAACCCCTGTTCATGATAAAAATAAAACCTCAATAGAAGGAAACCTTCTCAGTATAATACATTCTTACATGGAAACCCAAGGCTTACATTATACCTAATGTTATGACTGAAAGATTTAAAAGATTTTCACCTAATATCAGGAACAAGACAAGGACGCCATCTATTCAGCACATTGCTAGAGATTCTAACCAAAGTGATGAGGCCAGAAAAAAAAAAAACATTCAAATTGTAATGGAAGATGACATGCTGTTACATGTAAGAAGACTTAAATCTCTCTCTCTCTTTCCTCCTTTCTTTCCTCCCCCTCTCAACTTTTATAGCCAATAAGCAAATAGTCAAGTTGTAGACGAAANTTTGTCCGGTTTCCCCGCCCGGCTCCCANAGCCCGCTTAGACCCAAATAAACACACAGAGGCTTATATCATTTTTTAAACTATGGCCCTGGCAGGCTTCTCGCTAGCTAGCTCTTACATCTTAAATTAACCCATTTTATAAATCTATGTCGCCACGTGTTCCACGTGGCTTTACCTGTGTGCCGTTACATGCTGCTGCTTTCTAGATGGCAGAATGGCGTCTGCCCCTGCTCTGCTTTCGGCTTCTCTTCCCCTAGTTCGAATGTCCCGCCTAACCTTATTCTGCCTCATCATTGGCCAAACAGCTTTATTTATCAACCAATCAGAGCAACACATTTTTAGAAAGACATTCCCATCATTTCCCCTTTTCTTTCTATTTAAAAGGAAGGTTTTAACTTTAACATAGTAAAATTACAGAAAACAAAACAGTTATCTAGCAAGAATTACAGTTACAATAGTCAAGTTGTAAGATAAAAATCATAAAATCAGATGCAATTGTATTCTCTAGTGATGAATAATCCATAGAAGGTATTGAATAAATAATTCCATTTATGGTTATAGAAAAAGAACAAAATATACAGAAATAAACAACCAAGTAGTTGAAAACCTTATACACTGAACACTACAAATACTGCTGGAAGAAATGAAAGAAGATGGAGTGAAAAGGTGTCCCCCACTCATGAATCAGAAGACTTAATACTGTTAAATAATTTGCAGAGTCAATGTAATCTTATCAAAATGGAATCCTTTCAAAAATAGAAAAAATTCCAAAATTCACATAGACTCTTAAAAGATAAGTAGAAAAAAATAATCTCCAAAAGTAAGGACAAGGTTGGAAAACCCACAGTGCCTGATTTCAAAGAGAACCGTAACACTGTAGTAATGAGAGGTGTTACAGTGGCATAAAGATAGACATAAAGACTAAGAGAACAGAACAGACAGCCAAGAAAAGGAAATGCATACACACAGGGTTAACTAATTTTCAACAAGCGTATCAAGACCATTCAATGGGAAAAGGAGAGCCTTGTCAGTGAATAATACTGGATACTTTGTAGGGCTGGACAAATGGCTCAACAGCTAAGAGCACTGGCTGCTCTTCCAGAAGGACCCAGGTTCCATTCCCAGCATCCAGTTTCAGGGGATCCAATGCCCTCGGCCTTCACAGACACCAGGCACACACATGGTGTGTGTATACATGTGTCATGTGTCGGCAAAACACCCAAACACAGAACAAAGAAAAATCTAGATATCCATATGCAAATGAATGATTTTGAACCGTCACTTTACACAATATACAAAACAAAAGCAGCATACACAAATGGGCCTGGAGAGCTCTCTCTGCTCTTTCAAAGACCCTGAGTTCAGTTCTCAGTACCCACATCTGGCAGCTTATAACTGCCTGTAACTACAGCTCCAGAGCATCCCACACCCTCTTCTAGCATCCTGGGTACCCACACACACGTGACATTCGCTCAGACAGACACATAAACATAGATAAAAATACATANCAAAGGCCTGCAAACCTGTGAACCTTTGAGAAGAAACGCTGGAGACTGATCCCTCACATATGGTGCAATACATGTGAAAGACATGGGTAAACAGAACGCCATCAAATAAAAACTCGGCTGCAGGGAAGAATGTCGTCAGGGTGGTAAAAAGACAACCCACGACTGGGAGAAAAGCTAGACAATCGCATATATCGCATACTGGGTTAATATCCGGAGCAGACAAAGGAATCCTACAACTCGGCAATCTAAAAGAGTCAAATTCAAAAGTAGGCAAAGGTCACGATAGATGTCTCTCCAAAGCTATACGAGAGGCAATTAGACACATTAAACGGTGCTCACTGTTGTAAGCTGTAAGAGAAATGCAAACCAAAGCTACCGAGTCATCCTTCCACACCCAGGAGGATGGCCGCTGCNTTTCTTACAGTCACTTTCCTNGCTGCTGTGACGGAACACCTGACAAGCGGCTTCGGGGAGGAAGAGCTTACANGGACTCGTGGTTTGAAGGGTCACAGTCCATCGTGGACTNGTGGTTTGAAGGGACACAGTCCATCGTGGTCAGGAAGAAGGGTGGCAAGCAGNCTCTTTGGCCACAGAGTATTCAGCTGGGACTCCTCTCATNTCAGTAGACTAGGAAGCACAGACTGAACAGGAAGTGGTAGGGATCCTGGCTAAAACCTCAAGGCCTGCCCTTCAACAATCCAGTTCTAGTTAGGCCCCACCTCCCAAAGATTCTACAGCTTCCCAAAATAGCATCAGTAGATGAGAACCAAATTGTCAAATGTGAGCCTGTGGGGATATTTCATAGTTAAACCATAACAGCCATAATAAAGGCAAGTAGGTACTTCCAGGGTAATTCAAGCACTCGGGAGGCTGAGAGTCATCACAAGTCCAAGCTAGCCTGGAGACTCTGTCTCAAAAAAGCAAAACAAAATTTTAAGAAGTATTTTTTAAGAATATGAAAATTGGGAGGCAGAGGTAGACAGATCTCTGAGTTTGAGGCGAGCCTGGTCTNCATAGCAAGTNCCAAGANAGCCAGAGCTACATAGAGAGACCTTTTCTTAAAAAGCAAAAAAACAAAAACAAAACAAAAATGTGGAGAAAATAGAATTGCTAATACAATTGCAAAAATTGTACAAAATAATTGCAAAAATAGTACAGCCACTGTAGAAAGTTTGGCATTGTCTTAAAAAGCCAAATATAAAATTATCATATTATCTCAATCAGTTTGGTCAGCTATAACAAATTACCATAGACTCTATCACACACACACACACACACACACACACACACACACACACACACGAAATTCTTATACATGCTATAATATAAATGAATCTTAAAAACATATATTCAGTTATATAAGCCACATAAATAAAAGGACAAATATTGCACAATTTTTGCTTAAATGAAATATCTAAAATTCATAGAGACCGTAGAATAGAGACTAGCAGGGGGTGGGGAAGAGAGGAGTGGAAAGCNACCATCTAAGGGATAGAGTTTCTGTTGGGTGACTAAGAACAGTGAGAACAGAACACACAGACTCAATGTCATTGAATTAGGTACGGTTGTGTATATTCTGTCCTAATAAAAGTGGCCACATACATACAAGCAACACTAAATGGACTCAGCAGGTTATATTTATATATTTATGTTTATAAATGCAACAATAATAATAAAAGAAAAAGAGGCCATCCCCACAGTATATCACAGTTAGAACACTAAGTATTATAGAACAAAGAAAGTGTATAAAAGTCGCAAGAGAAAAAAAAAATANAAGGCANCTATAGGGAAACCCATCAGAATTACAACTGACTTCTCAATGGAAATTTTGAAAGCCAGAATCTTTATTTCAAAACACAAGCATAACCCCAGGCAGTGCAGGGCAGCAGTGATGTAAGCATTTCTTCAGGAAAATTCGTGAAAAAACAACCCCATGGGCGCAATCTGCAAACAACCTCTTCTTTCAACTCAATTTTATTGCCACTATCTCCCTCAAAAATGAACACAAAGATTCCCCACACTCAGTGTGCTCTGGATTTGAATATTGCAGATAAGGGAAATTGTAGCCTGGATTAAAAGGATCCCAAATGAAAGAAACTTCTGATTTTTAATCTGTTAAATTTCCAAAAATTATCACCTCAAAAAAAATTTCCTCTCTCTTACAACATTCAAGTCTCGTGCTCGGGACACAGAGGGACCATGAAGGGACTTCTGGGAAGTTAATGTTTTCTTTCTTTTTGAAATTTTTGATTGACATATAATCCATTTGTGCTTAATTATGGGGTATAGCGTCACAGCTTAATCCATATATATGACATGCAATAATCAAACCAGGGTCGTTCATATTTTAATCCCTCAAACACTATCAGTTCTAGGTAACAGAACTCGTTACTCTGTCTTGTACACTACCCTACCCCAGACTGTACCCCTACTTGTACACTACTGTACCCCTACTTGTACACTACCCTACCCCAGACTGTACCCCTACTCTGGCTTGTACACTACCCTACCCCAGACTGTACTCCTCANCTGAGCTGTAGAACCAGTCCCCCACCCATTTCCTAGACTCCTATGCTTCTCTGCTCCCAACCCCCACCCCACCCTTCAGTGACCTCTATTCCACTCTCTACTTCTAAGTTATCAAGTCTTTTTTTTTTCTTTGCATGTATAAGAATATAAAAGATTTGTATTTCTGAGAGTTGTGTTGTTGTTTTTAACCCAAGGGCTGGTCAGAGGAGTGAGCGTCCATTTCTGCACCTTCTCTGAGTGTGTTAAATGTTGATTCCATGCCTNTCCAGTAGCAATCCTATCATTAAAGGCACACATGTTAACAGGGAAGGCATCTCTCCTGTAAAGTACACCGTAAGATCCCTTGCATGTCACAGTGCCCAGAGATGGAATGACCTATACAAGAAGAGTGGGAGCTCCCAGCTCAGCCTTGGATTTGTTACTCAAAAACATGAAACTTCTATTTCAAATACTTACCCACAATCTGTTCCTAGTCACTGGCAAACCTTGTACAATGTGTTTCTAGTCACTGGCAAACCCTGTAATACCATCACACTAGTGCTAATACAAAACATTTTTTGCCCATTTAGATTTATTTTTCCCATGAAATTACTAAACTGATGTCTGGATCAGATATCTCCATTTAATTTGGTGTAACTGCACTTCTCTCTAATAATGTGTAAAACCATCATTGACCATAAATATGATTACAGTGTTCTGCCACATGACCCGACTTAATCAATCTGCTATAAATACCTCACGGATGATTGGAGGCACATCGAATGGGCTCACTGCTTTAAAAAGAAATAAAATCAACCCCCTGGGGAACACTGACATTTTAAATATGTAAAGGGAGACAAGGCTTGGGCTACCTTGATTTGAACATTTTTAATATCTACTGCCTTCCCAGTTGGTACCACACAGTTGGCACCAACTTTTCCTTTTGCTTTACATAACTTGATACTAGAAACACATCTGCTTATTTTTATTAATGAACATAATTTGATTTCAAGAATAAATGATCAAAAAAGATCAAACAATAGCAACAACAAAAAGTACACAGTGTGGGTGTGAGGAAATACACAGTCAGGGTGTAAGGAAATATACAGTCGGGGTGTGAGGAAGTACACAGTCTGGGTGTGAGGAAATACACAGTCAGGGTGTAAGGAAATATACAGTCGGGGTGTGAGGAAGTACACAGTCGGGGTGTGAGGAAGTACACAGTCGGGGTGTGAGGAAGTACACAGTCGGGGTGTGAGGAAGTACACAGTCGGGGTGTGAGGAAGTATACAGTCTGGGTGTGAGGAAGTACACAGTTGGGGTGTCAGGAAGATGGGTACAAGCAAGAAATTCCAAGTGCAAAAACCTAATTCTATCAGATAAGTTTGTAATTCCCATAAAGAAAAGTGCATAGAAATAACAGGTGCTGAGGAAAGCATTATGTTTAGGGAAATAAACCAGATTCAGGAAAGCAGCCCTGTGAGAGGAGAAAGAGGTCTTAAAGGAAAAGGAAGCAGGAAAGGGTGATGGGATATATGAGACACGAAAATAGGGGGCGCTATTTGGAGGTGGAAGGAGCCATCCAGTGTGGGAAGGAGGTACAGAAGATGGCAAATAAAATAAACTATAATGATACATATATGTTGGGACAATCTTTCTGTACACTGTGTAAAGATGTGTCTCTGTCCTTCCTCACCTCCCTAAGGCACCTTCTAATTGGTTTAATAAAGAGCTGAATAGCCAATAGCTAGGCAAGAGAGGATAGGCTGGACTTCTGGGCAGAGATAGGAACTCTGGGAAAGAATCTAAGGGGCAGGGGATTCACCAGCCAGATGTAGAGGAAGTCGGACATACTGTACTGAGAAGAGGTAACAAGCCACATGGCAAAATGTAGATTAACATAAACAGGTTAATTTAAGTTTTAANAGCTAGTTGGGAAGAAGCCTAAGCTAATGTCAAGCTTTCATAATTAATAAAAAGTCTCAGTCATTATTAGAAAGCTAGTGATAAAAAGAACCAATTACATATATGCATGAAAATATCATAATGAAATTCATTTATTCATATGCTAACTAAAAAAATTAATTAAAAAATATCAGAGGCTCTTAATTGAACTTCAGAGTATGAACTCCAGACATTCTGTGCTAAAATGTGTGTGTGTGTGTGTGTGTGTGTGTGTGTGTGTGTGTGTGTGTAAATCAGAACCTTAAACAGAGAAAAAGTGAGAGGAAGTGTCACTAGTTACTATAAATAAATAAACAGTAGGGTCTGGGTATGAGAGCCCTAATTTGCTGTGGCATATTTAACTATGTAAAGTTGTGTTACATTTGTTTATGCTGTGGAATATTACTTTAACTGTGTAAAGGTGAGATACATTTGTTTCTGCTGCTTTTGTTTGACTACAAAAAGCTGTGTTGCTGTTTCCCCTTGCCTGCCTACCACATCTGACTGGTCTAATAAAAAGTTGATGGCCAATAGTTAGGCAGGAGAGGGCTAGGAGGGGGTGGCAGGGAGAGAGAATAGAGGAGAGAGAGAGAGAGAGAGAGAGAGAGAGAGAGAGAGAGAGAGAGAGAGAGAGAGAAAGAAACAAGAGGAAGAAGAAAAGCAGAAGCCAGGCAGCCGACAGACAGACAGACATAGAGACACGAGGAAAGTAAGATATTCAGAGAGAAAAGGTAAAAAGCCCTGAGGCAAAACATAGATAAAGAGAAGCAGGTTAATTTAAATTAAAAAGAACTAGCCAAAAATGAGCCTAAGCTAGGCCGAGCATTCAAAACTCGGCCAAGAATAAGTCTCCAGGTCATGATTTGGGAACTGATTGGTGGCCCAAAAGAAAAAGCCTGGTACACTAATTTCTATCATAGATTTTACAAATACATTATACAGTGGATCTTCCTATNGGGCCTGTGGGGCAGGTAACAAACCTGCTCCAGTCTGCAGAGGAAAGAATGCTCATGACATCCAAGCACTAGTTAAAATCCCACAGCTAAACATGTAAGCTAGGGGCTGGGGATGAAGCTCAGTGCCAGTCACTTGCCTAACATGGAAGGCTCTGGGTTTAGTTCCCAGCACTGCAGTGGATCAGTCCGTCAATCAATCAATCAATCAATCGATCGATCAATCAATCAATCAATCAATCAATAAGTTGGGCAATGAATATAGCATGCCTAACATGAGCAAGTAAAAATTCAATCCCAAATACAGCAATCAATCAATCAATCAATCGATCAGGGTAGCTCAGTGCTAGAGTACTTGCCTAACATGCACAAGGTCCTGGGTTCAATCCTCAGCACAGCAAACAAACAAATCATTTGGGCTGAGGCCATTGTGGAGGCAAGGCACTGGGCCTGCATGCAGCATTTAAGTCTGTGGGGTTTGAATAGGTGCCGGTGGGGATTTCAGTGTCTCTCAGAAGTCCTTGCACACCAGCTGAAACATTGTGTTTTGAAAACAAAGACTCTGTATGTAAAGCATTATGGAAATGCAATGATTGAAGGATGAGGTTTAATGTATGTTTTATACAACATGCAAAAAAATTTGCTCTTGATCCTAAGCTGATCATGTTAGGTCTATTCCATTTCCCATAACCCAAGGCTGCCTCAAATCCACCTTTTAGCTCCCATTTTCCTTTNNAAGCATTAAAGCCCTCAAGAGTAGAAAGTCCTCACAGCCTTCTAAGTCTGAAGCTGGCCATCTTGATCCTCTCAGAGGTTGCTTCTAGCTTCTTCCCCTCTTGTTAGGGACTTACTAACCAAAATAGCCAGAAAAAAAATGCATTCATTGTGCCCTTCCTATCTGGGTGTTTAAATGCCAGCACTATCTTCCACCCACCCCATGATCACTCCCAACAACACAGCTGTCAACAAAAGGACAGACAACCAGAAAGTCCTGCGGACTTGACTTGACAGAACACAGGTTTGTCACCAGTCAAAAATAGATCACCCACCACTCAGAAGGGCACAGAACACCTTTCAACCCTATCTTGGTGGCCTCCAGCAGTTCAGGAAAACACACCAAGCACTTGATGGAGTGAACATACAACCAGATAGCCTTTCAAAATAGCTTCACTTCAACGTGCTCACCAAGGACGAGATGACAATGAACCTATAAGGTCACATATGAAAGTACTACATGTCCACAGTAATCATAACCATCAGAAAGGACAATAAAGGCCCACATGACAACTTTCCCAAACCAACAGCTGATCCTGCTGTCTTATTTCAGAAATAAGCAATGCCACTCAGTTTACCAATGAGTCAACTCCACACCTTTTCAGGTGGGCTGCCTGCCCTGACATAGGCTGTTCAGAATACAGTCACTTCTCAGGAGGCCAAGATCCTGGGCATTTAGCTCAGTGGTAAAGTGTCTGCCTAGTATGCAGAGACCCTGGATTTGATTCCCATCATAACCCCCACCCCCAAAAAATGATTGAAAAAAAAGATAAGAAAGAAAATGTAAAGATCCACTATAACCATTCAGGGTTTTTGTTTTGGTTTGGTGTTTGTGGTTGTGGTTGTTGCTGATGATGTTGTGAGACAGAGTCTCCTATATCCCAGGCTGGTCTCAAACTCATTATGGCCCACAGATGACCATAAACTTCTCAGCCTCTGTCTGGACCTCCAAAGCACTGGAACTATAGCACATATCCTCCACGCTGTTTGTNGTGTGCTTGGACCTAGAACTTAGTGCATCTAACCAAGCTACAGCCCTGGCCCCCTTTCACAGATTACACCAACAACTCTATTTGTCTCACCCACACTGTTGAGGCCACAAGAGATCTACATCCCATGCAAGCACATGACTTTGTTATGCTGCTAACACATAGTAAAACAAGATCCTGGTAACAGACCTGATTTTCTGTTAGAACTTTATAAGAATTAATCAATCAGCCTTTTCATCCAACTCTACAGATGAACAAGATGGGTTAGGTCTAGAGAATGGCCATTCTATGAATCCAAATGTGGTTTCTCATGCCTAGTGAGAACCTGCCTAGTGTGCACAATGTTCCAGAGCACATGTGTTTAGAGACTGAAGAAGGTACACCTTAAAAGCAACTTTTACAAGAGTCTAAAACTTGTGTGAGGACAAAGTGAAGTTCTCCAAGTTCTTTTTATTTGTTGTGCTATGTTTGGGGCTTGCCATCTCTGTAGATCCCTAACAATGTGTGTGATAAATAACAATTCTTGTCTATCTTTTCCTTAAATGACATTGCGGGAACACTATTTCCATGGACCTCTCTAAAAGACAAATGAATTTACTCACATGCTCGTCAAAAGATAATTAGTTCAAATCTTTCAAAATGAAGAATATAACCCTGTCATCTGACACAGAATGCGCCTGAAGTTTTCTTGCTTCCTTGACCACAAACTTGTTTTATTTTTGTTTTGTTTTGTTTTGTTTTGTTTTTTGACACAGGGTTTCTCTGTGTAGCCCTGGCTGTCCTGGATCCCATTTTGTAGACCAGGCTGGCCTCGAACTCAGATCCACCTGCTTCTGCTTCCCAAGTGCTGAGATTAAAGTCCTGCACCATCACGCCTGGCTTGCTTGACCAGAAACTTAAGTAAAATCATTTTCAAAAATTACATAAAAATCTAGCAGAACAGATGATCTGTGCTTCCTGGCTACTCACTGAATCGCCCTTGCAGTCCTATAGTAATCTTATTAATTAATTAATTAATTAATTAATTGATTTAGAGATAGGATCCCTCTACATAGACCTGTCCTGGAGCTCACTATGTAGACTAGGCTGGCCTTGAACTCATAGAGATCCGACTCCCTTTGCCTCCCAAGTGCTGGGATTAAAGGCATGTGCCACCACGCCTGACTCACTATAGTAACCATTTTAATTATTTGGAGAAATTGAAGTTTCTCCTTTTTTAGAAAACTAACTTGACATACTCAGTTTGTTTTATAAAACAAGTCAGTGTGCTTCAGAAATATGAATTGGAAGCCTTGACTGACTTTCTAACTGAGACAATCATTTAAAGTGACAGTGAGAGACTGTGTTGAAAGAAGGGTCTCCTAAAGTAAACAGAATGACAGGAACATTCCCACAGAGCAGAAGGAGAAAGAGAACTGAC
>LZPO01055085.1:501916-521261 GCA_001675575.1 Neotoma lepida | reverse complement strand
TATAGGCAGTTGTGAGATACCCAGCATGGGTGCCAGGAGCCAAACACCAGTCCTCTGGAAGAGCAGCAAGCACTCTTAAACCGCTGAGCCATCTCTTCAGCCCCTAACAATTTTAAAGGAAAAAAGACAAAAAACTAAAACTAAAATCCAACTGTGGAATAGCTTTATATATTTGACAGAATGTTATACAGATGGTGTGTACCTCTGTAAAACAAGGTTAAGGAGGAAAGCAAAATTCAAAATTGAGCTAATATTACAGAACAATTGAATCCGCATGCAAACTGCTTGAGAGAAGACTCCGCTGGTAAAGCCCTGCTGCCGCCGCCACCACCACCACCGCAAATGTGTGTGGGCATGCACACGGGCATGCATGCATGCACACACACAGAGTGTAATGCACCTGAGCTTCAGAGATGGCAAGATGCGGGGGAGACAGGAGGATCCCTGCAAGCTCCTGGAAACTATGAAAAGTTTCAGGCCAATGAGAGATCCTGTCTCAAACAGAAGGTGGAGGGCACCTGTGGACCGACCCCTCCCTCCCAGGTTGTCCTCTAGTCCCAACATGTGCCATGCATTCTGCATACCCACACTTGCATCTTCACACAAGTGTTTGGAGGGTGGGCACGAAGACACACAAAAAACCTGGGGAAGAGGGAGAAATGTGACCAATTTATACACCAAAGGGCGGTGGGGGGTGGCAAAAGTACTTTGCCAAACAGCATCTGACTTTGAAGAGCGGAGTCTGCTTTTCTGATGTTGCATAATAAGCACAAGTTGAGATTTGGGAGGGAAAAAAAAAAAAAAACTAACTGGTAAAATGCAAACCCACAGCACAACCTGGCATGGCGGGGGATTTTGAGCCCTTGTCAACTTGAAATCTGCATCTTTTGTAAAGGGACCACGGTGGCAGAGGGGGTGGGTGGTCAGTGACACCTCAAACCCCAATTGTGGGTAGGAGCAGGGCAGGTGCCCCCGCCCCCGCGATACATTGGCAGAGCGCATGCTGGGTCCTGAAGCGTTGGGACAGCAGCGCGAGACCCACCCCTTCTATCCTGGAGAATCCTCAGGCTTCCAGTTTTTAAGCACCTATCAAGGTTAAAATGCTAGATCGACTGAGCAGAAACTTCTGGAATTTCAAGGAGGAGGGTTGGAACCGACCCAAGCACGGGGCTGAGCCCCTGCCTCTCCCTCCACGCGCCTGGGCAGCCGGGTCTCATCACCGCACTCATCCCAGCGCCGCCTGGCCTCTAGGCGGCGACAAGCAGCTCCGTGTGTTCACAGATACCAAAGGCGCCCGGCCAGGTGGAAGCAATCTTACCAAGCCTTAGTTCTCTTGAGAATAGCCCTATCAACGAGAGAGGAAGGAGCCCCTATTTATGCNGGCCCCNCAACACGTATAAATTGAATTCTTCACCAAAATACATGTCCCAGGAGAGACGGCTTAGCATTAGGAGCACCAGCTGCTCTTCTGAAAGATCCAGGTTCGGTTCCTAGCCTCTACGGAGTAGCTCACAATGTAACTCCAGTCCCAGGGGAACGGATGCCTTCTTCTGCCCCCACCACTAGACACACGTGTGGTACATAGATACACATGCATGTTTGTATATATTATGTATACTCCTATACGTAATAAAAGGAAAGAAAAATTCATGCCCCAGCACTTCTGTTCCTGCTGACCCTAGCACACAAGATCCTGTTCAAAAGCATAAGGAAGCTGCACCAGAGAGACATGTCAGCAGCTCACAACTTCAGTTCTGATGTCTAGTGCCCCCTTCCGGCATCCAGGCATGCACATGGTACACATGCATGCCCTTCCGGCATCCAGGCATGCACATGGTACACATGCATGTTAAACACTCATGCACACAAAAACAAATTTTTTAAGCCTAAAGAATTCCTAAGGGATATGAACGCATATCTCTATAAATTAACACTTAAATTTTTTATCTTTTCTAGAAAAAGGACTTAAAGGAAGCCAGGGGTGGTGGTTCACACATGTAATTCCAGCACTTAGGAGGCAGAAGGCTGAGGAAAGAGGGGTGGAGGTGGGGTAGATGTCTTACAGGAGTTTCTGGGAAATCGTATTAATAAAACTGTAATACTATTTTAAATACCATGTTAATTCTATTAGGTTTTTCGTTATCTTGGTCTACAGCAATGTATTTACTTAACAAGCACAATACTAGGGCAAGCAAGCAAAGTTCTCAGTACTATAATCACGCTTATTTCTTTCTATTATTATCTTTAAAAAGGTAGGTCCTTAGCCCTGTTGCAGAGGGGTTTCTGTAGCTATAACAAAATATTTAAGGCTGGGTGTGTTACACAGAAGAGGTTTATGGAGCTCACAGTTTTGGAGGCTCAGAGTAAAAGATTAGATGGCTCTGTGGATAGGTCTCTGTTAAAGGCNTCATTGGCCACAGCAGGACACACGAGGGAGAGACACACTGAGACAGAAAGCCAAAGGAATCCAGGAACCAGGCTCTCTGTGGGAACTAACAGGGGTCCTGTGAGAGCTTCACTGATCCCTTCCCAAGGAGTGCCTCCAAGGAACTAACCACTGCCTTCCAAGAGTTCCCCCCTTTTCCAGGTTCTCTCAACACCACCATGGTGCAGACCGAGCTTCTGGCACGTGCACTCAAGCTCCATCCAGAGCATAGTGCACCCACTTTACANAGGCAGTAACTGAGGCATAGTGAGGTGAAATAACAGCTGAGGGGTGGCAAGGAGCAAACTAGGATTCAAACCCAAGCAGAGAGGTCCCAGTTACGGTGAAATTAAAATCCTCCGAGGTTACCGTTGATGTCTTAAACTAGTACGGCTTTATTGTAAAGTGATATGGAAAATAGGTCAAGACTAATTTAAAAATATGCATACCCTTTAACCTAGTAATCCCACTCCTGGGAAATACTGTGAAACTATACGCATGAGGACACCTGTTACAGTTTTGTTTTCAGACAGTGTCTCGCTACTGGCTAACCTGGAACTCACAATGTAGACCAGACAGGCCTTGAACACACAGAGATCTGCCCACTTCTGCCGCCTAAATGCTGGCATTAAAGTCATGTACTACCAAGACCAGTCCCTTGTGATGTAACTGTCCACCAGTAAGTGAGTAATGCCATGATTTCAGTAGAACAGCTCAGTGGAATGTCAGCAGTTACAAAAGTTAAATTATGCAACTGTAGGGAAAACATTTTAAAATATAATAAGAAAAAACAATATAGAACTGTACATAATATAGTTGTTTCCCTCATCTGCCATTTCTTTCTGCTGTTTCAGTCCGTCATAGCTNGAGAATATTGCATGGAAATTTCCAGAAATAAACAATGTGTGAGTTTTAAATCACATGCTGTTCCGAGTGGCACGATGAAATATCTCCCGGTTCACTTTTGTCCAGTTCTGTCCAGCTGGGATGTGACTCTTCCCTCCTCTGTGTTGTAACCCAGCCATTAGTGTTCAGTACCTGTCTCAGCTACCAGATCGNTGCACAGTACTGTGCTCCTTCTGTTCAGGAAATACTCATTTAACTTATTAAAAGCTCCGTATCAAAGGGAGGCTCAAAGTGGGAGGACAGGGACTGGAGAAGGGGCTCAAGGGTTAAGAACACTTGTTGCTCTTGCAAAGGACTAGGGTTTGGTTCCCAACACTCACGTGACAGNGCCCAACTATCTGTAATGTCAGTTCCAGAGGATCTGATGCTGTCTTCTCACCTTTATGGCCACTACATGCCCATNATACACATACGCACACATGCACCCATGCACACACACTCTAAAACCCAACTTCTTAAACTATAGGTTGTGACCCCATGTGAGGTCATGTCACAATGTGGGGGAATCACATAAAAAAGAACTGGAAAGAGAAAGGGTTACTGAACCCACAGTGAGCAAAAATTAATTCAAAGTTAAATACCTAGTGAATTCCAGCTGTTTCTGGAAGCGCTGGCCTGTTTTCCAGGGNGTGGCTTCGTTGCAGCCTTGGTTCTGAACACACAACAGGCAAACTTTTCACTGTGGGTGTCCTTATACGCTTCTGAAACACCTCAGCTCAGATTCCAGTCTATTATACTGTATGAGACACAGTGTTTTTACTGTACATACAGTTTTCTATGCTTATACAGATATAATGATCTAATCACAGAAAACAAAAGATTTTGTGTATTTTCCTAAGCATGTAAATACCAAAATAAGTATGTCTTTGTGTTATGTACTAGTTTTCTATTGCCATAATGAAGGCAACTTATAAAAATGTTTAATTGGGCTTATATTTTCAGAGGGTCAGAGTCCATGACACTGGAGCTAAGGCCTGGTGGCAGGAACAGCTGAGAGCTCACACCTTGATCCACAAGTAGGAGGTTGAGAAAGAATACTGGGAACGTTATGGGTTGGTGTGACATATCTCCTCCAATAAGGCCACACCTCCTAATCCTTCCCAAACAATTCCACCAGCTGAGGACCAAGTATTCAAACCTATGAGCCCATGGGGGCCATTGTCACTCAAAGCACCACAGGTTGAATTGTGTTATGATGTTTGATTTAAAAACTGATGTTTGGCTAAAATTAAGGGCCATTCGAGGGGTTTATAGAAACTTCATATAGTAGAAGCTTCCTAAAACATAAACATATATGAAGATAATCTAAATGGAATCACCAAATAATGGGGGAGACGGAGCCCAGTTGGATGTTTCTCATCACCAAAAGAAGACTCCAGTTCTGGGAGTGGGTTACATCTAATCAAGTTTGTTGGCCAAAGGGGCCCCAGGGGAACCCCCAAACAACCCAGCCTATTGCCCAAGCTATTGGTTGCTCTCCACAAACTGATGGTAAGGCCCTATTGCTGAGGACAACACCTACACAATTCATTGAATATGGAGAAGTCAAACTGGTGCCTATCTAGAGCCTTCAACCTTTGTGTTCAGGGTATCAAAAGGTACTCTGCACACTACCAAAGGAAAAAGATAAGCATCAACACAGCTACAATGATGACCTTCATGCAAGATGCAGTAGTGCAATAGTGGCACAAGGCTATGTGACTAGCCAACCAATATCTGATTAGATTTAAGTCCTACNCCATGAGCTAGAACCCATTCCCAATACTGATCCAGTGGCCAAGAACCTGAGACTAGATAGACCAGGGACCCAGGGTAAAGCTAAATACTACTGTTCTGCTAAAGGAGCACAGCAATAAAATGACTCCTAATAACATTCGGTTATACTCAAAGATCAGTGCTTTGCTCAGTCATCATCAGAGAAGCTTCCTCTTGCAGTTGATGGGAATAAATACAAAGACCATAGCTGGATAATTGTGCAGAGAATGAGAGACTTTGAAACACAGTAGTAAATGAGATGTCCCCTTCAATTCCCTTTCCTNATAGCTTAGGGAACCCTGTGGAAGAGGAAGAAAGACTGTAAGAGCCAAAGGGGATGGAGAACATTAAGTAAACAAGGCATTCTAAACACAGCATGGCTGACACATATGAACTCACGAGACTGTGGCAGCACACACAGGGCCTGCACCAGTCTGGACTGATGGGGTCCCAGTTGAGAGTGGAAAGGGATGTAAGCCTCTATCCCTAACNCAGAAGGTAAGAGATAACTCCAATTGATAACTACTTGCAAATGAAAAATTAGTTTTCTCCAATGGAGTCTCGCTGGGCATACAAACCACTCTTAAGGCCAGGTCCCATGCCTGGAAGTAGATGGCCAACACAAAACCAACTCAATGGCATTTTTGGAGATTCGTTTTGTCTCATAATGCTTTGGGCTTTTTTTTTCCCTTACCCTACAGGTCTTTTGCTTTTATATTATGGTTTCCAATTTTGTATTTTAAATGGGATTTCTGTGTTTGCCAATGTGTGTATGTCTATTTCTGTATGTATTTCTTGTGCCTTTTCTTAGGTTCTCTGTTTTGTCCTATTCAGGTTTGTTTTTATTTTATCTCTTTTAGATGACTATTTGTTTTCTAATGAGAGAAAACAAAGTAGATTTGGGTGGGAGGGGAGGTGGGAAAAATTTAGAAGAAGTTGGGGGAGGAGAAGCACAATCAGAATATACTGTATGAAAACATATTTTTCAATTTTAAAAAGATTGTGGGAAAATACATAAAAATATGAGTCTTGAATATTTAGCCCGGATTTAATTCATTATGTAAAAATAAATAACCATGTCCATCTCATTAGTTTGCAAACTTGCTTTCAACTTTAGTAAGTAGTAAAATTATATGTATACAAAAGGGACTGTTAAAACTCTGACTTACTACCATGTTTGGTTTATATACCGATTTTACAAACTGACTTACTCCAGTCATGTAAGGAATTCTTGGTGAAAAGGGTGGTGCGTGGAAAAGGTTGAGAGACCAAGCTCCAAAGGACTGAGCTCCAGGGAGCAGCTTAAGTGTGTGCCACACTCTTCATCTCCTTATCCATCTTTCTGTGCTAACCAAAGGTCCCTGGAGAGACCAGAGTGGCTCTGCTTGGGTCCAGGCTAAAACTCCTAGATGTAAAACCCTCAGATTCTCTGAGAGGGCAAGGAAAGAATCAGACAAAAATATTATTCCCCTCACAGGGACAATCAACGGATGTGAAGCTAAAGGCTTTCCAAGAAATGAGATCTTCAGAGTCATGAGGTGAAGTTGAGTCACGAGGAAAAAAATAAAAAATACCAGGACAGCTCAGTGGTGTGAAACAGAATGGTTTAGAGGGATGGCATATCATTTCAACAACTCTAACCAGGAGTTTGTCCATTCACCACCAAGCCCCAAGTTTCATCCCNAAGCCAGCAGAGAATCTACCAATCACTGTGGACTTATGGGCTGTGGCACGCATACCTTCCCCACCCCACCACTCCCTCTGACTAACTGGCAGACCCCAAAACACCAGCCTGCCTGGGAGAGCCAGACTTAAAATTTACTGTGACGACCGATTAAAGGTGTGAGGTTTGCAGATCTGAAACCAGTCTGCTGAGCGACGTGATATAATTTAACCCAAAGGCTTTTTTTTTTTTTTTAATAAAGAAACATTAAGGCATGTAAGTACCTGGCTTGTTGAATGACAGGCAAAAGTCTCTGGGACATTTTTCAGACAGATGGTAGTGGCCTTTAAACACATCATACTTCATCGTGAGTGCTTTTAACAGAAAACATGAATAACACGTAGAAAGAGCTTATTGCTTAAATACCATTGCTCTGCCCCAAAGTCAAATGAACATGTGTGCACACATTCCACCCCATGCTCTCTTCTCTGCAAACACTTTCATAGTTCTCCAGCTGTGGGCACCAGCCACAGGTTAGCAATGTAAATAGCACTTACAAGTTCGTTTATTTGTGTATTATTGATTTGTTTATTTATTTATTTATTATGGTGCTGGGAATTGAACCAAGGCATTGGGCTAGGTAAACTTGTCCTCCACTGAGCTGCATCTCTAACNATCTGTTTTTTTGCTTGCTTATATTTTGAGTCCAAGCCTTTATAAGTTAATAACCCAAGCTGACCTTGAACTCCTGCCCACCTCTGAAGCATCCTGAGTAGCTGAGATTACAAGCATGCANCTCCACTCCCAACTTTTAAATTTAATTTTATGTATTTTTGAGACAGAATCTTACTCTGTAGCCCAGGTTAGCCTGGAATTCACCATGTAGCCCAGGCTGGTCTGATACTTTCTGCAGTCTTCCCTGCTTTAGCCTCTGAAGTGGAATTATAGGGGTGAGCCACCACCCAGGGCTAACCATCTTAAATTAACCTATGTATTAGCCTGTTTATCCTCCATGCTACACTGGGGAAAACTGAAGAAAGATTTTATCTGTAGTTAAAAATAACATCTTTTAAAAAAAATTTTTTGAGATAATCTTACTATGTAGCCCAGGCTAGCCTTGACTCCTAAGCCTCCTACTTAAGTCTTCCCAGTACTGAGATTATAGGTATGTGCCTCCACGTCCAGCCTACACCATGCCTGGTGTAGAGGCATGGTTAAGAGGTTCAGGACTGCGCCAANTGGATGTGTNTTCGGGTTAAGAATCAAGGAGAATGACACACCNTGAGCTAACTGATGCTTTTCCAAAATAAGCCACTGTGTTTTAATTGCTTTTCAAATTAAGAAACAATAACAAGCAAGGGGTGGGATTTATAATGATGAATAAGATTTTTAAATATTTTATCAACTGTCCAGTGGAAACTGCCATAAGAAGTTCACAAAAGACCCTTGTCCAGACTGAGCCTTGGATGGCACTCTGCCGCCTTCCTCTGTCTTTATGGTCCCCAAAGGGCAGACATTAACAAGACTTCCAATGGGGACCTGCAGAGGCTTTCCAAAAGCTTTCCCCACCTCTCATCACTCCTCAGAAACTCTCTGGGCAGGAACGACCCTCGCTAGTTTTTTTCTTCTTTCTTTCCCCTCCTTTCCACCTGTCATCCAGTCTCCCTTGGTCTGCCAGCCAGGACCATGAGCACTCTCAGATTGAATGACCGAGTCTTGCCCACAACCCAGAGCCTCTTCTTCGACCCAAGTAGCTACTGACAAGTTGAGGTCTCCCAGAAAAAGAAGCCTCACCTCCACACGCAAGCATCAAGCGCAGCCAATAGGATGTTTTGCCCTTGATTTAATTTTTTCGGTATAATGGCTGAATACACCTTAACCTTCAAAACAAGTGCCAGTGCCAGTGGAGGATACACAAAATACCCAGAGCAAGGGGAACAGCTAACGGCCTCTACCCTCCCAGGGCAGAGAGTTGCAGGGGCAGGGGGGCTCAGGACTCTAGGGTCCACCCAGCCACTGCTCAGGAATTCCAGGCAGAGATGCTTGGCATAAGTAAGTAATTGAGTTAAGGGAGATCTAAAGAAAGACTTCACATTCACATTCATATGCTAAACTGAGTTAAAAATAGGCTCAAGAAGGGCCTGACTTCACTTTTAATTTTAGCCTGGTGATCAGCATGCCCTAAAGACAGACAGTCACCAGGCATTTTCCTGAGTGCAATGATCTTCATATTTTTATAAAAAGGAAATGCAGCATGTTCTATTAATAAAAGTGCTGTGGCCTCAGTTAAATCTGGACAGTTCATAAATCAGGGTTCCCTCTGGCCTCACCTCCCTGGGCCTTCAGCTCACTCACACCCAAGCCCCCCACAACTGGGCAGGTCACATGTATTGAGAGAAAGTAGCTCAAGGTCTTATGTGACTGGGTCTGTGATCAGTGACAGGACAGGACTCCAGGGCTCTTCCCAGGTGACCAGTACTTCTTAAAGGGCACGTGCAATTGTCCCCATTGCCAAGATTTCAGAGTCCTGTGTGGGTTAGGGTTTAGTCTCAGGGGAGGGGTTGAGGNGCTAGGTAATATTCTAAGAGAGAAACAGGTAGAAAGGGGAAAAATGTGCTTGCTTGGGAAGAGTGAGTGGTTGCCTTGCCTTCCAATCCTAGGGATGGCAAAGTCACTTTGGCCTCCAGTTTCCATGCTGTTCACTTCCCAGCAGCCCACCCAAGCAGCCCTTGGTTTTGATCAGGCCACAGATCAAAACAAAGATGACCAGGTGGGATAATTTTCCTCCTCAGAGTGCTAAGCCTCTGTGCCTAAGCTAACCCATAATTCCGCACTCAGGCAAGATGACCCCATAGCCCCAAGTAAGGCTATGGCTGAGTATGTCCAAGTCACAAGCCACTTCCAAACACACAGTTGCCCAGCCCAGCTTTGGGATTCTTCAGGTCCTTGTGAGCTGCATTTCTATATTAAAAAAAAATATATACATATATTGTTTATTCATTTATAGGGGGGATACATACAAGCTGGCCACAGGACAATTTGTGAGCTCAAATCTTCCCACCCACCATGTGGGTTCAGACTTGGGTGGTCAGGCTCGGTGGTAAGTGCCCTTACCCACTGAGCCATCTCACCAGGGCCACCTGCTCTCTTTTATATGTGAAGAATTCAGCCTTTAACCCTTGCCAGGCAGTGCATTCAACATAATATAGGTCATTTCGTGAGGTCCTTCAAACAACTGAATGCGGTTGGCTGAAGAAACTGAGATATGGAACACTGGCCCCATAAACCCTCAAGTTAAACAATCTGGCAAAAATCTAGGCCCAAGAAAAACATAAGTTCTGCAGAATTAGAGAGAAATACCCTAAACTTCGGAGTCTGGGAGATGAGAGTCAGAACGTGTGAGAGTCTTCGTCCTCAACTTGATGGAATCTGGACTCACCTGGGAGTGTTAACTAGTGTGGAAAGATCCATCTTAACTGNGGATGGGACGTTTCTTAGCTGGGACGCTCAAGTATGTGAGCGGAGAAAGAAATCTGAACACTAACATGGTTCATCACGCTTCCCTTTCTGATTGTGAATGCACTGTGACCAGCCATGATGGAACGCATCCTCCAACTGTGAGTCGGAGTAAACCTTTGTCTCTTAAATTGCTTTGTTCAGAGTGTTTTATCACAGCAACCGGAAATGGCAAGGACAGGATTCCAGCCTTCTTCCTACTGGCTGGCCAGACGACTCCAGAAGGGAGTGTTTATAGCTCAGCATTGCACTCAGGGACACCTGAAAACCAGCTGCAGGCTCAGCTGGAATCTTGTTTTAACTTTTTATCATGGACCTTCTCAAACTATACAAACGCAGAGAAAATATAACAAATTCCCATGGATTTATCACCAGCTTCAAAAACTGTCAACCTGAGGCCAATTCTGCTAACTTTTACTTCCAAAGTACTCCACTGTTGAGCGAATCTTAAACGGTCTTATTAATTGAAAACACCAGGCCAGGTATTGAGGTAAATTCTGAACGGTCAGAGAGACAGAACAAGCCACAGCCAACCTCACCTTGCCAACTCCTCAGCTGATCTTGTTTCCTCAGACTGCAGGCTTCTGAGTCCTCTCCCGAATGAATCTCAGCTGAACTGCTGCTCAAAGCCTGAAAGCTTAAGAGGCCCCCTAGCTTCTGGTTTCCACACCTTATATACCTTTCTGCTTCCTGCCACTACTTTCTGGGATTAAAGGCATGTGTCTTTCTCAAGCAAAGACATGAGATCTCAGGTGCTGGAATTAAAGGTGTGTGTCACCGTGCCTGGCTGTTTCCAGTGTGGCCTTGAACTCAGAGATCTGGATGGATCTCTGCCTCGGGAATGCTAGGATTAAAGGCATGTGCTACCACTGCCTAACCTCTATGTTTAATCTAGTGGCTGTTCTGTTCTCTGACCCCAAATAAGTTTTATTAGGGTACACAATATTTTGGGGGACATAATATAATCACCACACTCCACTCTACCTTATGACTTTGAAGAGAATCTCAAATATATCATTTCATCTATTTACTACTATATAACTCTACAGTACAGCAATCTTCAACATAATCCCAACAGTATTACAACTACAAATAAGCAACTAAAAGCCAGATGTGGGGACACATTCCTGTCAATCCTCTGTTAACGCTCAGATTGTTTAATAACTGGGCACTTTTGAAGTCTCTTAGAGTTAGCCCGAGTCCTTTTGACAAGACACAGTGATATTTGTCAGTTTCTTTGTGTTCTGGTAAAGATAAGACATTGTTTTCTGTCCCAGACCTGAAATCAGCCCTCAGTGGGAAATCAATTTGGACATCACAGTCTGGATGTTATAGGTGTTCCCTCTACCAGATTGGTCATCATTTCTAGTCTATCCAGGGGACAGAGATAGAAAATTTTGTTTGTTTGTTTTTTGTTTTTCAAGACAGGGTTTCTCTGTGTAGCTTTGGCATCTTTCCTGGAACTCACTCGGTAGCCCAGGCTGGCCTCGAACTCACAGAGATCTGCCTGCCTCTGCCTCCCGAGTGCTGGGATTAAAGGCGTGCGCCACCACTGCCCAGCAATAGAGAATATTTGTTCAAGAGAAAATCCAAAAGTGGTATATATGAATATTTCCAATTCAAATTTTATATTATGGGATTTTTCACTTTGTATCTTTGATTGCAAAACTAGTTTCTCTTTTTTGCGAATTCCAAATTGGAATTTTGGGCTTCTAATGATGCAGACACAATTATTTATCTTGTATGTATACATATGTATATATAGGATATATGTCAGTGTTAGTGTGGTAATATCAGTATTATTACTAACAATAGTACTGAAAACAGCTCCAGATTTATCCCTCATTTTTACCTTGCCATATATTCCATGGCTAGGGAGATAGGCTCTNTAAGTAAAATGCTTGCTATATAAACATGAGGACCTGAGTTCAGATGCCGAGCAGTCACACAAAAGCTGGGTGTGGCAGCATATTCCTGTAACCCCAGTGCTGAGAGGTGGTGGTAGGCAGGTCCTAGGGACTCAGTGGCCTGNCTGTCTAGTCAAAACAGTGAACTCCAGAGAGATCCTGTCTCAAAAAATAGGTAGAGAGTGATAAAGGTAGAAACTCAATGAGCACCTCTGATCTCCACACGTGTACATACTGACACACACAAATACACTCACACAAAAANATATACTCCACTGTGCTTATATAATCAACTTAATGCAATTTAAATTTATCTGAAATAATACTCCATCAACTTGATACCCAAGCTTTTCTTAATTTTGTTTTTTATTTTGTGAGATTACCTTTTCCCCTTTGTAGTTAATTTTGTTTATAATTAACAAAAATATCTGTAGGATTCTAGAGTCAAATCTATAAAACAAAATAAATTCAAAGAAGTTTAGCTTCTANTCAATCCACCCATTTCCTCCTTCCTTCCTTATATAGGTAATCCTTTTTGAGTGGTTTATTCTGATTATTTCTCTTAGATGTTAACAAGTAGATATGTGTGGTGGTTTGAAAGAAAATGGTCCCCAAAGGGAGTGGCACTGTGAGGAGGTGTGCCCTTGTTGGAAGAAGTGTGTCACTGTGGAGTCAGGCTTTGAGGTCTCATATATGCTTGAGCCATGCCNAGTGAAACAGTTGACTTCCTGTTGCCTTTGGATCAAGATGTAAGACTCTCAGCTCCAGCACCACGTCTGCCTGCATGCTGCCTTGCTTCCCGCCATGACAATAATGGACTAAACTCAGAACTGTAAGTGAGCCACTCCAATTAAATGTTNCCCTTTATAAAAGTTGCTGTGGTCGTGGCATGGTGTGTCTTCACAGCAAGAGAAATCCTAAGACAGCATCTATCTCTTGAATAACAGCACGCTGTCTTTCTCTTCTGAGTCCTNNTTTACATTCCACGGAATACCCTGGAGATCATTCCGTACAGTGTGGTAGATGTTTCCCACCCCTTTGTGTACCGTCAGAACACAGTGCTGGTGTCTCCTTCTCCACTCACCCCAACCTGTGCGAGTTTGAATGAGAAATGTCCCCCGCAGGCTCACGTGTTTGAGCACCTAGTCCCTAGTGGGTGGAGCTGTCTGGAAAGGCTATGGACTCTTTCGGAGGTAGAGTGTCGCTGGAGGAAGTACATCACTGGAGGCGGGCTTTGAGAGTTTATAGTTTTTCCTAACTTCCTGCTCATGCTCGCTCTGTCTCTGTCTCTCTATCTCTCAGTGTATGTGTCTGTCTGTCTCTGTCTCTCTACCTCTCTGTGTATGTGTGTCTGTCTCCCTGTCTCTGTCTGTCTCTCTTTGTATGTGTGTCTGTCTATCTGTCTGTCTCTCTCTCTCTCTGTGTGTATGTGTATCTGTCTCTCTGTCCCTGTCTGTCTCTCTCTATATGTGTGTCTGTCTGTCCTTCTCTGTCTCTGTCTGTGTCCTGCATGAGGACAACAGTGTATCAGCCAGCTTCCCACTCCTGCTGCCACACTTTCCCTACCATGATGGAGTCCTTACCCCTCAGGAACCATAAGCCAAGATAAATTCTCTTCTCCTCTAAGTAGACTCTGGTTACACTGTTCTATCACAGCAACAGGAGAGTGGCAAATACACTCATTGGTGGGCATTTTGAGTTGTTTTCTGTCTTTTAAAAAAATTCTTTCACAACTTCATACACATGTATATATGCATATTGCTTTGATCCTATTTGTCCATTATTCTCTGTCATCCCCCTTCCCATGTGCACCAAACCTCTTCCCCTTCACATGCAGACTCCTTTTTCACAACAGTAATGNGGAGAGCCTTGTGCACAATTATTTTCTTATTTCTGCCTGTGTGTCTTGGGGTAGTGCCTATAAATAGGAATGACTGTGCAAAGGTACATGTGTAATTTTGCCAGATATTGCCAACATAGAGGGTGGATCATTTCACGTTCCCACCATGAAGGTGTTTCACGTGTTAGCTAATTTTTAAAATTTTTTTATTATATTTATCTAAAATTTGATTTTGTGAATGTGTATGCATGTACATCCACATTATATCATGGCACATGTGTGGAGATCTGAGGACAATTTGTGGAAACTGGATCTCTCCTATCATGTGGGTCCCAGGAATTAAAGCAAAGTCATCAAGCTTGGTGGCAAACGTCTTTACCTGCTGGGCCATCTCACCAGCTTCTCTTTCACATTTACTTTTATAAAACCTTAGAAGATGAACTGAAAATCCCTGAAAGAGATATTGATTAAAGCCATCTGATTCGGTTCTCACCATCAGGGATTTTCTTTTGAGGAAAAGCCGTGCTTGGTCCCAGGATTCACCTCTCTACCCTGCCTGCCCAGGTCAGGACTTTATGAAATGTGAAATATTNAGACATTTGCCTGAACTGGAACCTGGAAGGTCACCGGGCTGGGAGGGGCTCCGGCTGCCCTCCCCTCCCCTAATCCCCTTACATCCTTTCTAACAAACACAGATTTGATTTGGAATGTAATGGCANCACAGCCAAGNGCTGGCTCCTCTCCACACCACACTACACCACTGGAGATGATTCCCCTCAGCGTCCCTCTTACCACCTCTCCTCCTCATGTCAGCTGAGGCAGCATACAGACCTTGATCTTTCTGCTCAGCCCTACTTTGACCATCTCTCAAAGCTGCTGCTCTGGTAGCAGAAGCAATTATGAATATACATTCATCTTCCCCCACCTCACTTTCTCATACCAACTATCTATANTTTCAGTACAACCTCTTCCCCCTTAATAATGTATTCTTGAAATTTCTCCTTATCCATACTCAAAGATGGCTGGCAGAATATTGGGAGAAAATGGTTGAATTAATTGATTAGTCCCCCTTTGCTGGCCATGCAATTGTTCTAATCTTTTTTTTGGCCTCCAGTTCGAGACACTGAGCCCAAGCCTGCTGAACTCCATTTCACAAAAAAACACAGCTCAGATCTCAACCAGNAGAGTCTAGACAGAATGGCAACTAGAGAGTCAGATCAGAGTCAGGGTNTCCTGGTAAGCTCTGTCTCCAAGAACCACCTAGGAGCAGGGGCTATACATCTCTTGTACATGTTCAGCTTCCTGAACCANAAAACATAGACCCTAGAACATATGGGCTCTATAACAAGGGGACTCACGGGATATATAGTAAGTAATCACTGGAGTTGGTGTTTTTATTACAGTTCACTTACTCAATAAAGATTCAGTGAGAACCTTCTAGGAACAGGAATTGTTGTTTTCTCTGTTACTTCCTGTGTGTGTGTGTGTGTGTGTGTGTGTGTGTACATGTGTGCATGCGTTTGTGTGTGTGTGTGCTCACGTGTGTGCGCATGTGTACATGCTGTCTCTTATACACATCTAGATGTGTATAGTGCGCATGTGTGTAAGTGTTACTATGTTCGTATGGAGGACAACATGACAGACTTGGTTCTCTCTTTCCACCATATGACACCCAGGGATCTGATTCAGGTCTTAGGCTTGGTTACAAGCTCTTTAGCCCACTGAAACATCTTACTGACCCAAGAAACTATTCTTAAGTGCTGGGGTAGAGGTAGGAGGTAAATCCCCCAATAAAANTCCCAATACTGTAGAACTTATATGGAGAAANCCAAAGAGGGATATAATACAAGCAAAATAAATAACTAAATGTTTTAAGGTGGGAATTTTGTTTGTTTTCTAATTTGTTTTTGAAACAGGCTCTCACTATGTAGCCCTGGCTAGTCTGGAACTCTCTCTGTAGACCAGGAAACCATGATGGCCTCGAACTCCCAGACATCCTCCTGCCTCTGCCTCCTGAGTGCCGGAATTAAGGTGTGCCTGCCTTGGGATGCAACTTAAATAGGGTGGTTGTCTGAATGGGTCTCGCTGAGAAATCATAAGCAATGACATGTTTTTCAGGCTCAGTTGCCACAGGTCAGCTGTCACTATGCTGTAGTGATTTGTGGCGGGGCAAGACCACACAGAGGGCTGGCACAGTGTTAGAGCTGAGTGACAGTGATTGAGAAATGCCTTGAAATANGCAGTGCTAGCTTAGGCTCAAAAAACTGTTTTTTGTCAACCAGATACCTTGTCCTTGAAGCTCTGATGTCGTGGGGTTTAAGGAGTTCCTGGTGGTGTAAACCATGCCTGTCCTCTATGGACTGAGTCTTCCATAACTGTAGCCTAGAAATGCCTACCTATAACCAGGCCCCTGGCTGGGCAGGACTCAGTGAAGCAAAAGTTAGATCTGCTTCCCACTTCATGTTGCCATCGTGGTTTCCATCCTAGCTGTTAGCTCTTGCTTGTTAGTCTCCGTGAAACAGGCTTTTCTACTCCATCNGGAGTCTTGTCTTATTTAGATAAAATCTCATTTCACCCTCACTACAGAGACGGGGAATCTTTTATGTCTTCTCTTCACACTTCTATTTCTGCCTACTCAGTGTGACTTTCCCTGGACCTTTTAGGACACTCACTATTCAACTAGCATGACCCGAATCCTATCAAGCTGGAATGAGACTTCCTGTTCAGTTACACNCCTACTAACAAGCTCCAGGCCCTGCATTTTCCACCCACAGCAGCACTGACCTAAACACTGAAGAACACCACTGTGGCCAATAAGCCAACACTTACGCTGACTCCCAGCAGTGAAACATCTTCACACTCACAGAGCAGAAACTGGTAGAACAGCCCTTGTTCCCATCAAACAAGGAATACCCACCATACAATTCCCTACTGTTCACCAGTCAGTATCATTTACAACTTACTGAGAATGAATTCCTAGAATTAAAAGTGCTTTAAGCCGGGCGGTGGTGGCGCACGCCTTTAATCCCAGCACTCGGGAGGCAGAGGCAGGCGGATCTCTGTGAGTTCGAGGCCAGCCTGGGCTACCGAGTGAGTTCCAGGAAAGGCGCAAAGCTACACAGAGAAACCCTGTCTCGAAAAACCAAAAAAAAAAAAAGTGCTTTAAGTATTCTCCTAGTTTGCTTTCTGCTGTGATAAAACACTGACCAAAAGCAACTTGGAAAAAGAAAGGGTTTATTTGGCTTATACTTGCACATCACAGTTCATCATTGGGAAAAGTCATAGCAGGAACTCAAGCAGGAACTTGGAAGCAGGAACTGAAGCAGAAGCCATGGAGGGTGCTGCTTACTGGCTTGCTCCTCATGGCTTGCTTAGCCTGTTTTCTTATAGCGCCCAAGACCACCTGTCCAGGGATGACACCGCAATGGACTGGCCCNCCTCATATCAATCATTAACCAAGCAAATGCATCACAGATTTGCCTACAGGCCAAGCCAATGGAGGCATAATCTCAACTGAGGTTCCTTCTTCTCACATGGTTCTTGCTTGTATCAAGTTGACATGAAACTACCAGAACAAATGTATGGAATGACTTTGGTCTTACAGCTCAGTGTTTTATTCCTAGCAGTGCACACTCATGTGGTACCTCACTGAGTGGTGGGATAAGCCCTATACCCATAGTGAGTCTAACACACTCAAGGCCTCCTTTAACCATATGGAACCTCAGAAGCTAAGTGTCTACACTGGCTCATAGATGCTTGTAGATGGAACCCAGATCAGAGCTCATGTCTCTGGCCTTCAGAGTCTATGTGGTATGCAGCTTCTCCAAACATAAACGCCTGTCTAGTCTGTCAGTCCTTAAGCCCTGTCACCCAAATGAAGCACACAGTGGGAAAGGCACNTTTCAGTGTCAGTTCTCACTAATGATGCTGTCTGAGCAACAGCCTCATCCCCAAGGCTGATACATCAAAATTCAGGTTGCACTCTATTTTCTCATTCAACAAAGATCTTCCCCAGGACCCCAGGTGGTCCTGAGGACACTAAGATGGCTCACAGAGGTCTGGCCTGCAACAACTGTGCAGAGAGACTCTTTGGTAGACCAACAAGAGATAAACATGNAGTAATGCCACATTGGGTGTCACAAGATGTCCCCAAAGAGGGCTACTGTCTCAGTTGCTTTTCTACTGCCATGGTAAGATACCAACACCATGACCAAGTCAGTTCATAGAAGAGTTTATTGGGGTTTACAGTTTCAGAGTGAGTCCATGACCATCATGGCAGGACCAGCATCATGGTATGGTGCTGGGGCAGTANCTGAGAGCCCTCGTCTTGAACCACAGCAAGAGGGAGAGAAAGCATGCTGGGAATGACAGGTATTTTGAAACCTCAAAGTCTACCCCAATGGTACCCCTCCTCCAACAAGACCACACCTGCTAATCCTTCCCAAACAGTTCTACCAACTGAGGATCAAACACTCCAATATATGCACCTATGGGAACCATTCTCATTCAAACCCCCACAGCTACCTAGCCTATTACTCCTTCAAGTCAGGAAAATCTCCCTGCAAGAGGTAAGGTGTAAGCAGAATCCTCAAGAATGCACTAGAATATTCTAATTGACGAGTGGGAAACGGTATAAGTTGGCAGAGGGAAACACGAGGGCAACTTAAATGGGATTATAAACCCAGGGCTGGTGAACCAAGTAAGTGCTGATCTGGGAAGGCCTGCTAAGCAACCAGAATCTTGACCTCCAGGCCATCACAAGCCACCAGAATTAAGCAAGCAAATGACAAGATGAGGGCTACTCCAGTGTGTGTGTGAGTGTGTGTGTGTGTGTGTGTGTGTGTGCGCGCGCGCGTGCACGCTCAGATCTGACCAATGAAAGATGCTTGGAAGTCTGCAATAAGTGGGTAGCAGTGGGCATAGGAAGGGCAATGGGGTTCATTAGAAAGGGAGGAGGAAGTACGCTCAAGAAGGAACGGTCTGGAGGCCTGGCTCTGAGCCTGGACATTCCAGTCACTGCAGAGCACCCCAGGCTGCTACTCCTTTCCTAATCCCTACCTACTTCACAGGGCTGTGTGAGGACTAAGAGGGATCACCAACCAGGAACCAAAGCTCCCTGCAAATGCCACAGCGCCACAAGTGCACCGTGCTGGCACTGCCCCAGCAGAGCCTGCAGGGCTGGGGGACTTCAGGTTATCCTCACAGGCACAGGCTTGTCCCTCTCCCTGTAAGGTCTTTAGTGGCTGACGGCTTTTGGACAATCCAGTCTCCTTTCACAAACCTTTTCTTTGATTTTTTTTTCATTGAGAGAGAGAGACAGAGAGACAGAGAGA
>LZPO01055085.1:485361-501905 GCA_001675575.1 Neotoma lepida | reverse complement strand
ACAGGCATGACAGAACATACCTGTGAAAGTCAGAGGACAACTTTCAGGAGTCAGCTCTCTCCTTCCTCCATGAGGGTTCTGAAGATCATACTTCAGTTGCCAACTTGGCAGCAGTGCCCTCACCCACTGAGCCATCCATCTACCTGGCCCCTGACTTCCTTTTCCATAACAAGAGTTAGATGATTTCCAGGGTCCCTTCCAGCTTGAATTTCTGTGCCTTTATGGTCTCAATCACCGTGCACTCCATCTTATATGCAAAAGAAGAAAATACTGGAGGAAGAGTTGTCAACAGAAGAAAGAACTAAGCTAATGAGGGGACTGATCCCAAAAACTAAGACAAAAAAGCAAGTGTGCTTTGAGTGCCTTGAAGGGNCATGTTAATATGCTCTATTCAAAGAAACCAGAAAACAGTTCAAAGAAATTTCATCCAAAAAGTGATTATTACAGATAACATCCATGCTTCTAAAAGGGTAAATTGGCCAGGCCATGGTGGCACACGCCTTCAATCCTAGCACTCAGGAGGCAGAAGCAAGGGGATCTCTGTGAGTTCAAGGCCAGCCTAGTCTATAAAGCGAGTTCCAGGACTGACTCCAAAGCAATATAGAGAAACCCTGTCTCGAAAAAAACAAAAACAATAAATAAAGAAATAAATAAAAGGGTAAATTGTCATTGGCCTTGATATTTATCCAAGAGAAAGTCTAAGTCATGTCTAGGTGACACTGTGCAAAGCTGCAAAACTGGAAAGAACCTGAGTCTATGAACAAATGCGTGTATCAATGGTTATGGTCTATCCATCAAGCAGAACACCACTCAGCATTTAAAAGACCCAACCTTTTAAAATTGTATGCTGTGGTGTGTGTGTGTCTGTGTGTCTGTGTGTCTGTGTGTGTCTGTGTGTCTGTGTGTGTCTATGTGTGTCTGTGTGTGTCTGTGTGGTGTGTCCATGTACCGGTATGTGCAAATGAGTGTGGTTCCCACAGAAGCCAGAAGAGGGAGTCAGATCCCTTGCAGCTGGAGTCACTGACAGTTACAGGCCGCCTGACATGGATCCTGACAACAAAGCTTGTGTCTTCTGGCAGAGCCACTGTGCTCTTGACCACTGAGCCACCTCTTCAGCTCAAAAGGCCCAAATTTTTGATACTGGCCACGCAGGTAAATTTCAAAATCATTACACTAAAAGAAAATGCAAAGTATATGGAGAAAATACTTACAAAATTGTATATTTGATGAGTGCAGTATCCAGAATTTATAAAGTACACCTACAACTCTACAGCAAAAATATACACAATTCTACTTAAACATGGATGAGAGACTTGAATAGAAACTTCCTTAAAGAAGATACAAGAATGGCCAATGACCACATGTCAAAAAGCTCAACAGCATTAGTCATCAGTGAAAATACACATCAAAACTGCAAAGAAATAGTACTCCACGCACACTGGAACAGCCAGAAAAATAATGTGAGCATTGATGGAAGGGATGTAAAATGGTATAGCATTTTAGAAAGCAATTGAGAGGTTCCTCAATAAATTAAACATAGGATTACCATACATATGTCTCATTAATTCTACTCTACAGTGCATACTCAGAAGAATGGATGCTTAACTGGAAAGCTGTACACCAGGTGCTGGGAAAACAGCTTGGTTTGTAAGTGCTTGCTGGGTGTCTTAATGCTCTATTGCTGTGAAGAGACACCATGACCAAGGCAACTCTTACAAAAGAAAGCATTTAACTGAGGCCTTGTTTACAGTTTTAGAAGGGTAGTCCATGATCATTATGGTGGGAAGCAGACAGGCATGGTGCTGGAGCAGTAACTGAGAGCTTTACATCCTGACCCACAGGCAGCAGGCAGAGAGAACCACAGGACCTGGCATGGGCTTCTGAAACCCCAAAGCCTACCCTCAGTGGCACATCTACTCCAACAAGGCCACACTTCCTAATCCTTTCCAAAGAGTCCCATCAACTGTAGACCAAGCATTCAAACACATGTGTCTGTAGGGCCTTTCTCATTCAAACCACCACACCATGAAAGGATGAGGCCTTGAGTTTGGACTCCCAGCGCCCACATACAGGCTGGACACAGCAGTGCGTCTGTAATCCCAACACTAGGGAGGCATTGACAGGAGGATTCCTGGGGCTTTTTGGTCACGTAGTCTAGATGAATCCATGAGTTCCAGTTTAGTAAGAAGCTCTGTGTCAAAAACTAAGGTGGGGACTGACAAAAACATCTAGCCTCCTTAGATACCTACACACACACAGGAAAAAGATAAAACTTTGTACATGAATAGTGCAGCACTATTACAATAGCCAAAGGTAAGTAGCAAGCCAATGTCCATCGAAAGATGAGTGTACAAACGTTGTCCACCTACACAGTGGACTATACTAAATGCATAAAGTGTCAATACATACCACAATACAGACAAATCTTGAAATCATTGTGCGATGCAGGAAATCAGACAAAAATGACTCAGTTTACATTAAACACACAGAACAGACAAATCCACAGAGGTAGAAAGTAGGATAAATTTTTCAGGTACTAGGATCAGCGGATGAGAAATAACTGCTTGACCTTGATGTGTTCAAGCTTCTGACCCCNTGACAAAGTGGCATTTGTCATCTACAAAGAATACTCTCAACTGTGTAATCAAGTTACCAAAACTAAATCTAAAAATTATAAATATTTTAAGTTAGTTTACTGTTTTGTGTTGAGCCACGTCTCTAGCTGTTCTTGGCCACAGCGGGGGCCTTCAGGCTGTGCATTGGGTGTGCCTGGGTTCTAAAGGATGCCAAGTGTCCCTTAGAAGTGATAGAAATGTTCTGGGACAGGGTAGTGGTGACAGTTGTTCAACACGATGAATGTTCTTAATGTCACTTTAAAATAGTTAAAGGGTAAAGGTTACTGCTATGGTTTGGGTGTGGTTTGCCCTTCATGGCTTCCTTTGTTTGAAGCTTGGTCATTAAGGATGTGTGGCAGTTTTTTGGTGAAGCCTTTAAAGGCGGAGCTTAGAGGGAGGTATTTAGGTCATTGGGGGACTTCCCCCACAGGGTTAATTTAGTTCTCNTGGGACCCCAGTCAGTTCCCTCACGAACATATTGCTCTGAATTGAGGCCACTCCTTACATTTGCCGTCTTCTGACTGCTACCCTTCTCCCTCCCAGTTCTCTTCCATGTAGCAATGCAGCCCAGGAGGCCCTCACCTGAAGCCAAACTCACGCNGCCTCCTCATCATGGACTTTCAGCCTCTAGATCTAAATACAACTCTTTTTTCTTCATAAACCATGTGCCTTCAGTTATTTTGTGATAGAAACAGAAGATATACAAACACGAAGGAATTATCCCAAAGGAAGTAGTTCTGGTGAGTAAAAGAGGCTGCCTCCAACAAAGTATGTATATACTTTTATTCTACATACATAAAATTCTAGGAAAATACAAACTAATCTGCAATATAAACCATATTAATAGTTTCAGGAGTTAGGGGATCAAAGGAAAAGGGAAGGATAAATTACAAAAAAATCAGGAAGAAACTTCCAGGGATAGTAGTGTTGGTTTACTCTTGCCTCAGCTGCTTGTTGTTGACAGCTGCAGATGAATGCTTTACAAGCAGTTGAACGGACTTCAATCACACCCCCTAGAACTGAGGGATAATGTTTAAAGTTTTACAAATTGTCCTTACACCTCCAAATCATGGCATTTTTAAAAGTGCTGCTTGAAGTGGCTGCTTCTGTGGCCTCCCCTTAAACCTTTTTGCAAGTCAAAGCCAGCAACCCCTTTCCGCCTGGTCTGTCTTCACTTCCTGTGGTCTCTGAAGGCAGGAGAACACCTGCGATAGTGTCTGCGGAGACTGTCAAGAAGTTCATCTGGCAGAGGCGCCCGGTGCCATGTGCCAGATTTCAAGTCAGGAATTCCTTTTACTATTAATAGGAGCCCGAGACACTTTGATCACTGCTGAATCCTGGTTTTCTGAATTGGTTCAAAACTGGTCTGGTAGAACTTGGCATATGCTCACTTTGCAAATCAAACTATCATATCTGTTATTATCTTAGCACATGCTGGGAGGATTATGAGTGTTTACATACTCTCTGCAGGCATCAAATTCAGGTCTTGCCTGACATGCACAATAAGCGGATAAGACAGTGAATCAGAGGCCAGCATTGGATTTGCTCACGACATTTACACTCAGATACAGATTTCACTTTAAACCAAAAGGCGCACTTAAAGCTACAAAAAGAAAAAAGAAATGGGAAAAAAAGAAAACTTTAATCCGAATTACTCAGTTTGTCTCGGATTAAACTTGACCTACTTGCAAATTTATTTCAGCCATATTTTTCCAATGATATTTCCATAAGCAATAGCTTTTCTATAAATTATTTTGAAGATATATTTTTTTCTAGAGATACAGGGTCACTTGAAGTTGCATAAGAGTCTCCATTCTAAGCCACACTCCACCACCAGTTATTGCCTGAATACTATTTTCTTAGCTTTCCTGAGTATTCCTTTAGAAAGCTGTGACTCAGTTTCCTTATCTGTAAAATGGGGTGAATAACAGTACTTATTTCCCAGCATTATTGTTGGACTTAAAACACATCCAGTACTTAGAGAAGAAGCTGGCCTGCAGGAAGNACCCTGTGAGGGGTTTTCTGTTTACATTATTGCCGCTGTTCCATTTCACAGAGGGGAACGCTGAGGTTCNGGGCAGTGGTGGCAACGCTGAACACAGAACCCACAGAACAGGCTCACCACCCATTCTTCTCATTACTCCCTACCACGTGCCCTCCCAGTTGTGTTTTGTGTATGAAAATAAGCATTCCAAACCAGAACAGGCAAAAATAGCCTGTAACTTAAATCTGAAAAGCATGAACGGAGGGTTAGCACAGCCAGCCCCTGACTCAGCCAGGGCCAGGGCGAGTCATCAGCCATCTTTATATAGTTATTTACAGAAAAGGGATAAGAGTGAGGCAGGAGGAGTGCCATGGTCTGGGCAGCAAAGTGAGACGCACGTTCAAAAAAAAGAAGAGAGAAAAGAATAAAGGGAAAGAGAAAGAAATAAGGTTTCCGCACAGAGCCAAGACCTCCAAGAAGATACCTAAAAACATATTTCGTGATCTAATGAAAATGACATTAGCTGTTTCCACTGGCACCAAAAGGGATTCATGGTCACCTTGGATGATGATGGCAAAGCTGCCCTGGTTGGCTAGTGAGACAGTGCAGCAGGCAAAGGTCCCTGTCACCAGGCCTGACAACCCAAGTTCCATCCCCAGAACCACATGGTGGAAAAAGAGCATCAACTTCTGCAAACTGGCCCCTGACCTCCACTTGCGTGTATAGACACATATATACAGGCACAAAATCAATCAATCAATCAATCAATTAAAAAAAAAGCTTCCTGAAATCATATCTCCCAAGCCATCTGATTTAGATGGAGTCCAAACTTACCTATTCTAAAAGGAGTACTTTGGGGGCAGGAGAGATGGCTCAGCGGCTGCTTTTCCTAGAGGTCCTGAGTTCAATTTCCAGCAACCACGTGGTGGCTCACAACCATCTATAGTGTGATCTGATGCCCTCTTATGGCATGCAGGCATACATGCAGACACAGCACTCACATACACACACACACACACCCACACAGACCTGTCTCTTATACACATCTAGATGTGTATAAGAGACAGACATTATATACATAATAAATCTTTAATAAATAAATAAATGGAATACTTATTTATCTTTCTAATTCCACATATTTCACAGACAGAATTTCTTCAAAATTTGGTCAAATTAGAAGGTAAAACCAGGGTCTGGAGTGATAGGTCAAAAGTTAAGAGCACACACTGCACTTGCAGAGGACCCAAGTTTGGTTCCCACCACACATGTCAGGCTGCTCACAACTACCCATAACTCCAGCAACAGGGGATCCAACGCCCTCTTCTGGACTCCAAAGAAAGCTGCACATTCAGATACACACATACACACAAGTAAATAAATAAATAGTATCATAAACGTTTTTAAAAACTAATAAAACCCCTAAACGTGTTGGAAAAGAGGATATTGGCAGGGCCTCACAGCATCATCTCTCGGGTACTTGTCAATCAAAGAGGAAAAGTCCCTAGTGGTCACCAAGATACCCATGGCATCAAATTTGGCTGAACACAAATTACTTGTAGTGCATCTTTGCCAAAAGACCTACCTTGACCCTAGATGTGAAGGCAGAATGATATCCAGGTCATGGTCCATTCCAGAAGAGGAAGAAACGGGTAGCCTTGGCAGATAACGTAAGTAAATGCATTTGTGAACCCAACTGGGGGGGTGCGGTCCTAAGCCAATTGTAAGAGACATTTTCTGAACCTGGAGATGTAGCTCAGTAATAGAGCATCTGCCTAGCATGTACTAGGGCCTGGATTCAACCTCCAGCAATGCACACACAAACATACACACACACACACACACTCACATACACACACTCATACTCACACACTCACACACTCAGACACACAATGCAGTATTTTTTTTAGAAAACAAATACTTTATGAGACTGATTTCCTTAGACATACTAATATGATTATGCAAGTCCTTTCAACAGTTTGGGAGGGGAGAAAGAAATGAGAGAGAGAACACATGTGAGCAAGAACACAAACGTTGTTCCCTCCAAAAGTAAAGTAACTGTAACACACTCAAACTCATGTCTTCGTTAAAACGAATTTGCAGCAGAGGGAGAGACTGGGGGCGGGGGTTGAAATGATAACTAACAGGCATTCTTCCTGTCCCCGTGGAAGGGAGAAGTGAAGTGTGTGCTGCTCACTGTAAATGCAAATACTCACTATGATTCGACACATTCAAGAGTCCATCTTTACAGCCTAGCTTGAAGGGTGTTCCTGGGTGTGAAAGGTGGCCAGGAATTTAGGTTTCAGGGTTACGGACCTGGAATAAAGAAACCTCGGTGCAAGTAGAGGACATGCAAGGTCTGGCTTCCGCTTGGCGGGAAGGCAAACATGAGATGCCCTGGAGAGACCCCATCTCTTGCCGAACACAGAAAATCTAGGCACAGTGAGGAGGGAACACACAAGAGAGCTCCGCTCTTCTCAGTCATGTGGGAGGGGGTGAACAGCTGAGAGTCATCAAATAAAGATTAAATCACAAATGGGGTTCATTTCTCTTTCCATTTCCACACTAACATAAAGGTGTCCTAGCAGAAAACAGAATGAGTAGAGTTAGAGATCTGCACCCAGTGTGACNACTGTCTCACTGTGTGGCCTTCTGTAACTCCATTAGCTTCCCTGACGGTTTTTAAAGGGCGTCATCACAGTGTATTTCCTAACTACAGTAGAATACACCGCTGGGGGAAAGTATGAGATGGAAGGAAGACAAACTGTGACGTCACTGCCGAGAGCCAGCGCTGCTGCTGCTGCCATCTTCATTTCTGCACTTTAGACTTTCTCCTCAGGCTTGTCAGCACTGACACACACAATACACACACACACACACCACACACACACACACACACACCACACACACACACACACACACACACACCACACACACACACACACACACACACACCACACACACACACACACACACACACTGTTTGTTTGTTTGTTTGTTTTTCACATAGGGTCTCATTCTGTAGCCCTGGCTGTCCTGGAACTTGCTATGTAGACCAGGCTGGCCTCAAACTCATAGATCCTCCTGCATCTGCCTCCTGAATGCTGGGATTAAAGGTGCATACCACCATGCTCCCCTAGTTAATAATATATGGAACTCACTTTATATTAATAAATGTAAGATAATACCATCATTCTGCTATCATATATATGTATATATGTTTATAAATGAGATTTATATAAAAATATGATTTATATTCCCAAATGAAAATATTTGGGCAGTTTTCCATTTTTTTTCTCTTCTCAGCAATAATGCAAAATATTTTTGTTCATCCTATGCATACACATAACTTAAACTATACATACCAAGTTTTTTTGTTTGNTTGGTTGGTTTTTTTCAAGACAGGGTCTCACCGTCTGGTTAGATCTGGTTGTCCTGGAACTCATTATGTAGACCAGGCTGGCCTTGAACTCACAGAGATCCACCTGCCTCTGCCTCCCAAGTGCTAGGACTAAAGGCATGCACCACCGTGCTCAGCTCTTTCAACACCCTTTTCAAGCAAGGCTGAAGCGTGTCTTCTCAGGCAAAGCACTTGCTGCTAAAGCTTGAGGGCCTGAGTCCAGAGTGCCAGTTCCTGTAGATAACAGAGGCAGACTCACACATCTGTAACCACGGCGCTTGAAGGAAGGATCCCGGGCGGGGTTCAGAGAGCTAGCCAAGCTGGATGACACCAATGGATGACACCTTCAGCTCCAGGTTCAGTGAGAGATTGTGTCTCAAAAAATAAGGTAGAGAAAGATTGAGGAAAACGCCTGACATTGACCTAAGGCCTCCACATGTGTGGACTCCCAAGCATACACCACACACACACACACACACACACACACACACACACACACACAGAGCTGGTGGAAGACACGGCTCTGGCTGAGGCACCCATGTCCTTCCTGAGGCTCTGGGAACATTTCTCTGGTCTGTGTATTAGTGGAGCCACATGAAAACCTGGGGATACTCACAATCTCTACAAGATGGACAATAGTTTTTAGCAAGTTGAGCACTGCCTGGGTCTCCACAACCTTGCAGCCGACTGACTGCACATCCCCCCTGAGGGTCAGGCTCGGCCACTCCCCTCTTCCTTCTGCTTACATTTGTGCCAGTGAAGCCAATGCCACTACCAACCATATTCCCACCTGCCTATGTGAGATACCTCCAGTTCAGACAAAGTGAGAACCCCTGGACCAGGTTCTTAACTTGAGAATGGATTCCACTGTCCCCAAAACTCAAAGAGTCACTTTAATGCCTCTAAATCATTAACAATCTAAAATACTATATTTGCAACCTACATTTCAAAAACGAAAGAAAATGGCTTTAAACTTCCTTCTCTCCACTAACATTGGCCTTCTCCTGACTTTAAATTATNTCACGATGTAAACATTTCCGCAAACGNGAAGAAAGGATCTCTTTCCACGGCTGTTGTTTGTCTCACAGATGTATGCACCTATGCCNACAGCTAAACTTTAACCAAAATGGGACGGACTCCCTGTCAGCTTCTGGGCTGGGAAGGGAGGGAGGGGGTCTGTATTAATGAGCACTCAGCAATATTTCCCACTGAATCTGTGGTCAGAGCTGTCCTTCCTTTCTGATCCCCAGAGAGGCTGGATCAGGAAGGTTAATTGGCTTGTCCAGGTCACCTACTCGCGGTCAGGGTGTTTTTTTCCTCTCTGACCTCCTTTGACAGAAACCCAATAGTTAATTTGAGCAAAGATGCTCCTTTTATATTCCATGGTGACAGGTTGGTCCTAAGTTGATCTGCTTAGTGGTAAACTAAAAATAAATAACCCCTCCTAAAAAAGAGAGAGATTTAAAGAAAAATACACCACACACACACACACACACACACACACACACACACACACAAACATACACTCATTTTCTGTTCCAAACACTGGAGATCAGGCTTAAAGGTGGATCTCATGAACTGGGATACAGTAATCCGTGCTCAGAGTCTCAGCACTCAGGAGGCAGAAGCAGGAGGGTCAGGAGTCCAAGGCCAGCCCTGGCTATAGGATGAGTTTGGGAGTTGCCTAAGCGGCATAATACCTTATTTGTTTGTTTAAAAAGGCTAAGCTAAGGAAATTCAGAAACATATTTAGGGAAGATTCTGCAGAGAAGTTACAAAGGTAGAAAGTATTTGAGCTGTCTAGGTAGCCCTGAGTAGAGTCTGCTCAGTCTGGGCCAGAGTACAAAGTGGCAACTGAGAGCTGATGCGTTAAATGTGATCGAGAGAAAGCAGGTGCAAAGAAAAGACAGAAGCAAATGGTCCTGGTACCTCCTAAAAACAAATACCACATTAAAGGAGGGAAAAGTGGCGTGAAAACGGCCTTGGTGGAGTAATGACACCCCCAAACACATGCATACCCCCCAGCTTGGGTTTCTGAACACATGGAAAGATTTATTCTGCAAACCGAGCTGCGAGTTATTAACACATCCTCATGCAAGTAGCTTCTCTGCTCCCTTCTTACCCATAAAGCTCATTATCATCGGTATGTGCCACCACCCTGCAGGTCTGCTGTCAGCAGGATGGAAAAATGCCTTGTAAACCATCAGGGGACCNCTCATGTAAAATCCAGCAGTAGCTGGACCAGTTAAGGGAGGCTTTGTGTATCAGATATTTGTAACGTACTTGAAACACAGGAAGAAAACGTGGGGGGGGGAGGGGTCCTTCTCTTCAACCACCTCCTCAAATGGCAGGAGGTGATGGCAGTCCCAAAACTAGCTATGTCAAAGACGGAAACTTCCCTAGGTCCCCAATTGAGTGAAATGTCAACAATGACCACCCACTGAGCCAGTCAGCCTCAGCCCACCAGTTAGCCTCAGCCCCCCAGTCAGCCTCAGCCCACCAGTCAGCCTCAGCCCACCAGTCAGCCTCAGACCACCAGTAGGCTGGCAATCGAGTATACATTGCAGACTCAAAAGCGTGCCTCTTAATTAAAATTAGGAAGTCCCTGCTGGTGACAGGTGGGAACAGGCCACATGAAGCACATAGCATATATAGTACCAAGATCATCCCAGTTCATTACCCAGGGAAGGAAGTACTGCATGCTGTTTCCGGCTGACTGCTAATTATCATCTTTGCTCTAATCCTGAATTATAGAGCATTTTACTTCCGGCCAAACTTCCCATCGCTCTAAATTTTCCAGCAGTCCCTTACACCCAAAATGGATCCACAGAAACTTTCTGTTAAAATACACAAAATAACGTCAACGAGGCCATCCCAAACTAGATCACCACAGAAAAGGAAACAAAAGCCCGGTTCCACAGGACCCCTTGCCTGGGGTCTGGCTTGGGAATTTCTCTTTGGGGTTTCCACACCACTGGCTCAGGCTCCTCCTAGCTTTAGCTTCCATGTTTAGTGTAGCCCATTTTAATTTATATCTCTTGGTGACACCCAGTGGGTCCCCAGCAATTCTGTGTGTGTGTGTTATCAAAGCTGTAAATTTCAATTTGGTTGGTTTATTTGCTTGAGGACTGGCCATGTAGTCAGAAAAGAAAAATCCATTTAAACTGCCATCAAGAACCTTACAGCCCCAAGAAAAATAAATCGAGAGAGAGAGAGAGAGAGAAACTGGATAATGGAGGGTCATTTGCCATGTTGGTTGAGAACTCCCAACCCTAGACTATTAGGGCAGCCAAAGAGATTTTAACCAGCCAGAGTTCACTCCCAATGGACAGAAGCCCCTGTTAAATTGTTTTATAAACCTCTAAGGTGATAGCAAATGAAGAAGTGGATAGAAGAGTAAAAGGCAAAAATCAGGTTTTTCTCCTTTCCCCCGAAGCACAGGCAGCTGAGCAGTGTGTGCCATGTGTACAGCCGTTTCCTGTGACTAAAGGCAATAATGTTCCACATTTCCTAATACCGATCTCTTAGGCAATTTGAGAAAAACTAAGAACTAAACAGCTATCCATGTTATCCAGAAACACTTAAGGGGGAGGGGAGCTTTCCAGTAAAATTTCATTTAAAAACAATACCTTGAAGAGGCTTTCTGGAGGAGTGGAGGCTTCAGGGCACTAACACGGAGCCTTTTCTCTCTTTGGCCTTGCTTGGGCGGANTTAATCCTCGCAGATGGTTTTCCTGCCAAATACTTGTCTTACATGTACTCTAAGACGGTGTTTAAAATTTTCAAAATTCCTTCTACAAGCGTATTCCTGTTTCCCCTGGAAAATGGGCTCAAATCGATGTTAGAAAGTGACACCCGTATTAGAAAGTCCATCCTCTTTCCAGAAAAGGATCAAATATGTCTGAGGTCCCTTTTTAACAAATTCTCAATTTCTCCCCCTAATTGTAGACAGAATTATCAGCATGCTCATCAAAGTGGATGGCTAGCACATAAGATTAGAATTTGTCTGCGTATCATGTATCCTTAACCATTACATGGAGATCTCTTGGAATGGAGGCTGTCTGTTGAGTTATCTGCTATTGGAGAGGCCACTTGTAACATTTTCTATTCCGAGGACTTAGCCTTGGAACACAGAGAACAGCAGACTAGTGCTAAGCAAACACTGAAGTAGAATTCAAGGCTGGACCCTGTCTTCATGAAGCAACGCTCCCGTGCTGGCTAAATACTAAATCAAATACTAAACCAATTTTTTTTTTATTTACTTGTGAAGGTGATCTGGAAAGGAGAACGTAGTTCATCCATACTCAGATATGCAGCCTGATACCTCCCATTAATAAGAAAATCTTGCAGCAAGTAAATAATTTAGGAAAATCGTCTTTGTGATTTACTTCATTAAAGGAATGTGTGTTTCGTATGTTTCCTCACACTTAGAGGTCTCTCTTGTAATCTCGTGTGTCCATTGACATTCACATGTTACACAATTACAACTCTATCCTTACTCTGATAGAAGTTTAGAAACTTATAATCTAAAATTTAAATGCCCATTGTCCATCAATATTTATAATGTCTTATAAATCAAAGATTATAGTCAATTTTATGGCACACAATTAAAATAAAATAATTTTGGAAGTAAGCTAGCATCAACATTCACAAAAAAAAAAAACCACCATTTTCTTCTGCTGACACGAAAAACAAATCCATGTCTTTTTTTTTTTAGTCTTCAAATTATTTTCATTTCCTAAACTCATCCCAAATCTTAAGGTATTTTTATATTTCTTGTTTTCCGAGGGGCTTAGACAGCGCCTTCCGTAATACAACGACAGGTCCACACTGGCCAACTTGCAGAATGCACATTAAAACAAAAATGTCCCCAGATCCTAGTTACATGATTGTAACCTGCATGATGAGCTTGTAACGCTTCTCACGTCGGGGACAGACAGGAGCAACAGTGGCATAGTTGTTGCTCAACTGAAGTTAAGAATGCAACAATAAGAGAACCAAGTACACCTGGTTAGAACAGAAGGCCTCCACCGATGCGCTGGGACCCGCAACCTTCCCCAGCGGCCAGCCGGACTCCAGGAAAACAAACAACCTACGGAGCCCGGTTATTCATCATCATCGCATCTCAAGTGTTTCATTAGTTAAGTGCAGCTCTAAGACCCAATGTAAACCATAAGAACAAAACCCGTTTTCATCTTCTCCATGGTTTTGCCAAAGTCGTTGACCTCGTTCAAAATGAAAACCATTGCTAATCAGTCAATGCAGACCTTAAAAGGTGAAAAAGATTCCTGTAATCCCTAAAAGCTACCCAACCTTGAGATTGATGATGTCTCCCTCATTCTGAGAAAGAGTGAAACTTAGGGAAGACTTAATGACCTCACTGAACTAACTGCAAAAACGAAAAGAGTCACTCAGAATATTTAATATGGGTTTCAATTAAAAAAAAANNTTTTATCCGNAGCTTTAGTTCACAAATGCCTCCAAGTCTGGGGGCAGACAACTCATTTTCATCCAAAGGCTGACAACCCACTATCTCTTCTCAAAGATGGTTGATCCAAACAGCACCTCACCACAACATAAAAATGGTTGCTCAGATTAAATTATGCAAACGTAGTTTCAAAATAGCCCGCTCAGGTTTCAGCGCATTACAGATGGGCCTGCAAAGCACTTGCCGTGTTGCGCTGGGTTCCAGCGGAATTTCTGTGGGCACAGAGAGAGATGCAAACCCCAAATCATCCTTATAAAGAAAAGCTCTGAAATATTAGAGCACGGACATCAAATCCCACGGGCACATCCACCGCCTTGGACCTTGTCCCTGAACACGGATCTGTCACCAGTCCATGGGCACTCCTGCAGGCCTCCATCCTGGCCTATAAGCAGAAGGGGCCATCTTTGAAAGGCTCCCTTGTGTCTTTCAAAAATAGCATATTCCAGAGATGGAATTTTCCAAATGGGGGATAAATGTATAATTTACATTATTAATTACACGAAGAAACTAAAGTATATCTTAAATTATCCATTTCTACAAATTGGCTTTTTTTCCCTATCTGTCAATACTACAAACAGCCATCTATGAAGTTTTTTTTTTTTTTTTCTGGGAATTAAAAGTTCCGAGTTTTTAATCTACTTAAAACTGAGGGGAAACACAGGCTGATTACTAAAAACAAAGCGGTTTTGATAAATTTAACATGCAGGCTGATTTCAGAACACAAGTCACTGGTTCACAGAGAAGTTAGCTGTTTCAAATTCGTAACCGGTCAACTTGGAGGTTTTAGTAAGTAAACTTTAGATTTAAGCAGTTTTTATCTGTTGATTTATATTTATGTTGAGGACCGAAGAGAAACTAGAAGTAAGAGTTACAGAAATTGTCAATCCTCGTTAGGATTTGCTGAAAGGCTTTGCAAAACAAGGGGGAAAGAACAACATCAGGAAATATTTTCACTTTTAAAAAGTTGCCAATCGCAAGGAGCTGAAAGTTATGTAAACTATCAAAGTTGAAGGCCCAAAGCTTTACAAGTAGAAGAGGACTTTAGGATTTGACTAGCCCACAGATAGGGAACCATTTTGTCCTGAGATGTGACTCCGCCGTTATTGATGGCAAACTTGAATTTTTACTCTTTCTATTACATAACTCGGTTTTTAAAGCCATTCATATTTGACTATTTGCTTCCGTTTACATTTCCACATGTCTTATTTCTCTTGGTACATCACAATGAGTTTACATAATTCCCAACATCAGCACAGCCAACCTAAAAACCTTCAGCCCCCCCATGTAGGTGTTCCTGAATTTACATGCATTAAGTGCTGGTTAGTTTTGTGGAAGCACTCATTCTTAAACCATTTTTCAGGACTTTGTCACAGGCTAAACNAACCTGAAAAAAGCCCCCAAATAATCCAACATTCTAGGCCTCAAACTGTCAAAACAAACCTTTTAGGGAATGAAGGAAACAAAACGCCAGCGCCTTAATTTTACACTCTCCAGACAGGCTAAGGGACTTGCTGGGACGCCCTGACCACCCCAGCCTATGGAGAGACGACGAAAATTCTCAACCTAAACGGCAAGGCAAGGTTCACCTCGTTAACTACTGGGAACCTTACTCTGTGGCTGAGAACTTTTGCAGGGGCCATGTTGTAAACTGTTTGCACTAGGTAAAGCCAAGCGCGTTGTTTACAGGCCTCATCTCCCTTTGCCCCAAAGTCTCTAGCTGACTTCACTAAAGGTGATTTTGTCCTCAGTGGCGACATCTCACACACACTCACTAGGAGCGCAGGCTCGCGCTTGACTTGCCATACATTCCAGTGGTCTCTAAGGACCAGAAGGATGAAAAATAGTCTCCGGGTCATTTTCCCCAACTTTGAGCTTATTTAGTTAAAAAGATCCAGTAACATCCCTGAAGAGAAAAGAGAGCATACGAAAAAAAATTATTTTCCCCCGAATAACTTAACTGTCTTCTACCCAATCTCACCAACAAGCCAGAATTACACCGACCCTGCCCAGAGGGCCAATAACACTTCAAACACAGAGGGGCCGGCGAAGTTTAACAGGGAGTGAAAAGGAAGGCACAAAAGGGGGCCCCTGCGGTGTGTTCCAGGCGCACCCCAGGCCCCGCTCCCTTCTCCCTCTTACTTTTGGATGATTTGGGGCAGGCTGGCTTGAGGCTGCGGCGGTGGCAGTGGCGGCAGGGGCTGCATCCCTCGCTGGCCCTGGGGCGCGGGGGCCCCCTGAACACCAGGCACAACGCAGGCATCTCTGTCGGGTTGCTCCGGACCGCTGGGATCCGCGTCCTGGCTCATGGCTGCTGCCAGAACCATGCGCCGCTACACCGGCCCGGGCTCGCAGCGAAAGAGCGCGCGGGAGGGGCGGTCCTGGAACACAGGCGCTCACTGGCCGGGGTCCTTGTGCCCAGTAGTCCCCTTGTCCTTCTCGGTGGCTCGGGGAGGAGACGCGAGGGGCGGGGAGGAGACAGTCCCCGCGGCGCCGCCTCCTCCTCCTCCCGCCGCTCTCGCTGGTGCGGCTACCGAGGGGGGCGGAGGACAGGGACAGGGACAGGGGGCGTCTCCGGGCCCACGGGAGCCGAAGGGAGCCCAGGAGCTGCTGCGCGCTGGGTGATCGGGACAGCTGCGTCTGCCCACCCGAGGTGCAGTGAGCTGGGACGCAGCGCAGCGGGCGCCACCAGCCACCGCGAGCCCTTCGGGGTGGCCAGCCAGGCGCTCCGCAGCGCGACACCCGCGTGAGAGGGCGACACACAAGCCCGCTTGCCACCCTCCGCCGCCCTGTCACTTCTTCCGGAGCGCACAGCCTGACCAGCTCCAGCGGAGCCCCGCGGACATCGCCAGCGCGAAGCGCGCCCCAAGCTTGGCATCCTCCTGCGGCTGGAGAAAGGCCAGAGTCACTGGAGGGACCCGACCCCGTAACATCCTTCCCTGGGTAGGTGGGTGGGACAGCAACCTCGGGGCTCAGATTATCAGGTCCAGAAGCTCACCACACTGGCAGTTCCAGCTGTCGCTTGGGGGTCCCAGAGGCAGCCGGTGGGGTCGCCGTGGGTTCA
>LZPO01055085.1:448804-460095 GCA_001675575.1 Neotoma lepida | reverse complement strand
TAGGAGCACTAAAGCAAGTTTTCATAAGATTCCCCAGCCAACAAGTGGTACAGCTAAGATTTAAAAACAACTTATGCCCCAGCAAGCACTCAGCAAATGTCAGCTGACAAAACAATAAGGGATGCTCAAGACAGGCACTGTGAGCCTCATTTTACACATGAAGAAGCTGAAGCCTGCCAAGGAGAGAGAACTTAGCCCAGCCACACAAAGCTAAAGTTGAAGACTATCTGGACGTGGAGTTTGTGATTTTTCTTTATCTGCTAAGATTTCGAGGGTAGGAGCAGAAAAGTGGCCACAAGGTCAGCCTTCCCCTGGCAAGCACAAGCAACCAGAGATGTCTGTGCAGCCGGTGAAGAAGGCCCATCTTTGACCCACTTGCCTGGGACCCNGTGAAGGAAACAGATATTCTAACATTAAGGCTAGCACCCTTAGGGGCTGGGTGTGTTCAGGGAGTCCAGACGCCGCAAGCTGGCACCATGAAGGAACTTAGAAAGGGTTCCTTGCACCTCACCAAGAGTAGATTATCTCACTTCTAGGTCCATCTCTCCAACACCCATGAGAGAAGAGGAACCCCAATAGTCCTTTGTGTTCCAAGAGGTAGTACTTCCTGTATTCCAGAACTCACTGACAGATACCTGATCCCTTCAATGACCCCAATAAAATGTTCTAATGGCAATATGATTGGCCTTATTAATTAAGAAGTCCAGCTTGGAAGCAGTAGAAATGGCCCTGCACACCCCAGGAACAAGATCTGGGCTAACCTGCATGGCCTCTAGACTCTGTCATGCTTAGTGAGGCCACCTCACCGCCCTGGCCACCTTCTGAGGTCTGCTAATATGACAGTAACAGCTCTCGCCTACAGCAGCCTTGAGGTGAGGACACAATGGAGGACCAAGGAGTACCTGAAGCCTCAGGAGTATTGAACCCTAGAGAGACCCCCCCCCACATACATACAATAGTTTAATTTATAGATTAGATGTGATAATAGATATGATAATAATAGAACTATAACAAAGTGTTATAGTAAAGGTGAAGCTGGTTCTTCTGAGAGCACGCAGATGTCCTGTGAGGATGCAGGATGGATGACACAGTCTACATGAGATGAAGTAGCTTCAGTCCTTCTGATGTCATCAGTTGGGTCTCACTTCCTGTNCTTGTCTTCTAGCCACAAAGTTAATAACTTTCCCACTGTAATTAAATCCTGATCACGCGCTGTGGAGGTGGCNATCACAGGTTGAGGTGTGAGCGCTAAGCCGGCACAAACACCCTCTTCCTTCTTCACAGTTCCCTGGATAGAAGAATCATACTTACCATCGATCTTAGCAACCTCGGAAGACATTTTCTTTCTTTCTTGAGAATTTTCACCTTTCAACTTAAAGGAAGCACTTTAAGGTGTCTCTCAGGTGTATCCAAATTGGCATCATTACTCTTACGTTTTTAGAGCTCGTAGTATTAAGCAAAATAAGAGTGACCTGGGCACCAGCACTGTGATACCCAACAGCCCCTCTGATAACCAATACTAGGTGATCAAAAGGTGGGTAGTGTATACCTCATGAACACTCTGCACAAAGGGAAAATTTGCATGAAATGGGAGGGTGCACGATAGTGTAACATTTCATATTTCTCNGAACAGCATGTAATTTCAAACTTATTTGTTGTTTCTGGAATTTTCAATTTGATATTTTCAGATCACAATTAACCTCATGTATCCAAAAACAGACAGTAAAATGACAGATGAGGGAGGAGTAATGTCTTGTTAAGTCTTTTATTTGGCTGCACTGGTAGGTGGGTAATTAATGGTAACACNTGATTTTTGTTTGTATCCTCTGAAGACTTCCAGTGGATGTTGGCTTTTGCAAAGTACCTATTGAAACCTGTCATCCATTTTAAAACTGAAATTGTGTGGCCTGTATTTTCCCAATCTGACAGCTTAGTTTGTGTTACTCATTTTGTAAGTGAATTTGCATTCCTTGTGTTGCTTATGATTTATTTGTACCTTTTTTCTTTTTTCAAGACAGAGTTTCTCTGTGTAACAGCTCTGGCTGTCCTGGAACAAGCTCTGTAAACCAGGCTGGCCTCGAACTCAAAGATCTACTTGCCTCTGCCTCCAAGGGCTGGGATTAAAGGCATGTGCCACTATGGTGGGCTGTGTCTTTTTTTCCTAAGTGTGCCACTATGGTGGGCTGTGTCTTTTTTTCCTAAGTCCAGTCTTCATCATTGCTTATTTTTAAATTGGGTATTAGCCTTTCTCCCAAAAAAGGAATTTAATGACATTTAAATTTTTTTGTGCATATATGTGTGTGTAAGCTCGGAGTGAGAGTGGAGGTCAGAGGACAGCTTGTAGGAGTTTTCTCTCCTTCTACCACATGGGTCCTGGGAACAGAACTCAGGTCATCGGGTTTGACAGCAAGTGCCTCTATCTCTTAAGCCATCTTGCCAGCCCTTTGGTCTTTTTCTTATGAATAAGAACTCTTTGTATATTATGGAGCTTAGCTTTATGCCTAATATTAACACAACTTTTTGTCTTTTGTCTTTGCTGATTGTGTACTTTTGGGGCCACATAGGGTTAGAGTGTTTTGTTTTGTCTTTCAAGACAGGGCTTCTCTGTGTAACCCTGGCTGGCCTGGAATTCAATCCGTAGACCAGGCTGGCCTCAAGCTCAGAGATCTGCCTGCCTCTGCCTCCTGCCTGGTATTAAAGGCGTGTGCCATCACCTATTTTGATTGTTTGTTTTGTTTTTTTTAATTTGTTGCATTTATCAATCTCTTATTTTATGACATACTTATTTTAAGTCCAGTTTCCCTAGTAGATGCCAAAGGGAGATGATAAAGGCAAGGTTCGGCCTTGCCACCTGCCAGCAAAGGGCCTGAGCTGGGAGGGAGTAGGGAAGGGTTCAGGTTCCCTCTCGGCTACTCATTAGCTGTGGGTCTCTGGGGAGGTAATTCACTCCCCCTTGGTTTTGTCAGTTCCTTTACCCATTGTTATTAGTCAGAGTCTCTAGAGGAACAGAACCAAGAGAATGAATATTTGTTGTAGGGGGATTTAGTATAGTGGCTCACACACTGGTCTGGGTGGTCCTACAGTGGCTGCCTCACACTGGAGAGGCTGAGAATCTGGTAGTTGCTTGACCCGTAAGACCGATGCCTCCACAGTCCCAATCTGGCACGGAAGGCCCAGAGGGTTCCTGGAGAGCTGCTGGTCTTCAGTGCACTCTGGAAGCCGGAAGCTGGGTCCTAACATCTGTGAAGGCATGCAGCAGAGGGAGAGCAACAAATAGTTGTGAAGGCCAGCTGGCAAAAGACTGCTTTCTTCTCCTTCATCTGGGCTGCCCCTGGGAAAAGCTGCCCATCGCTAAGTGGATCTTCAAACATCAAACAATCTGACCAAGAAAACGTCTCCCAGGAGCACCCAGTCATGTGTCCTTTAGCTAATTCCAGATCCAGGCAAGCAGACAATCATGCTTAACCACCATACCCACAAACATGGGGACCATAGGGCCCCCTTAAGGAGCTGGTGTCAGAATTAAATGAGGTAGTACATGAAGAGCACTCTAACACGTCACACCTCACATGTGTAACAGATTACACATACAAAACTCGAGCCCCTTTTGCACAGGTGGGTCTGTGTGTGTGCGTGTGTGTAACAGGTGTCAATGAGTGTGTGTTTGGGAGTGGGAGGAGGCAGGGCCAGGCTGTGGGAGACAGGGCACAGTTGGCTCAATTACTCATGGCCTCGAAATAAAAAAGCCGCTTGAAGTATTTACAGGCCCCAGGATGATTGTAAATCCCACAGCCCTGGCTCCTGGCCAGAATACTCTTTGCTCACCCTCCCCCATCTCCACTGGTGGCCAGAGCCTTGCTGCCTCCTGCTTTCCTCTGGATAGCTTGGAGCATGACTGTCCAGAGGAACAGACACCAGGGTGGTCCAAAGGGAGGAAACTTGGACTTTTGTGGTCCACTGGACTTTCTGGAGACCCCTCCCTGTCTGGACTAGTTGCCTGATCTGGGGATCTCTTAGGTAAGAAGATGGACACAGAACCAACCAATGGACTGCTGTCTCACCTGTTGACTTAGCAGGGTTTGCAATTCCCAAGTACCCATCACACGAGTTTACATAACAAGTAAGGCTTTATGCTTCTAAGAAAGGAACAGGACTCCTTCCTNTATGCCCACTCCTGTCCCTGGTCTCTGGGAAAGNTGGGAATTTAAAGGTCTCTTGCCATGAATTTACTTCTAAATAGATAACCACATGCTAAAGGAGCTTTCTAGAGCTGCTTTTCTGTGATATTGCTAAAGAAGAATGGCCAGGAACGTCTCTCTCGGTATCCNGAGTTGCCTAGAAGCTTTATCTCCCATCCCAGGAAGCTAGTGCTGGGAACAGGCTCTAGGACAGCAAGTCCAACCTCCTCATTTTGGGTATTAAGAAGGGATGTGATGTGACTAAGGTCACTACAGTAAGAACAGGTAGAGGATGATGTCTGAGACATATAACTAAGAAATATTTTTATTGTCTCCCTTTGTGTTCCCAGCACAGCTAACAGAAATCCTTGCTCAAAGTGATGGTTGGCTGTACTGGAACTCGGGCTTCCTGATGGTCAGTCCAGGACTCTTTCTACTCCCCCAAGATGCCACTGGGAAGGTTCTAAAAGCAGAAAAACTTTGTAAGATCCGTTCTGAAGCCAGGCAGGGCANATAGCTGTAATCTGGNACTCTGGGACCCAGGAATAGCGTCTCAAATTTAAGGCCAGCCTAGACTACCTCACAAAACCCTGTCTCCAAAGATAAAACAAACAAAATGATCCTTTCTCGGGGTAGCTATACTGGGTTAAAGATGACTGCAAAATGTCTGCTGGAGATCTGGCTCCCACACCACATCCCAGGACACNGCATCCCAGGAACTAGGCTGGGCATTGCAACTTGCTAGACAAATTGGATGAGGTGGAAGTGAGAATCTGGGACTTCCCAAGTGAGGTGATTAAAAGCCCAGACCTTAGCCATTTGTTAGCACTCTACTGCATCTCTGCACTTTTCTGTAAATCCAGCTCATTGCCAGAGAAATCACTTGCTCTCTCTGGCTGCCTGTGCTGCCAGCCTGGCCAGGCTTCTAAGTCACCTGACAACCCACCAGAGTGAAGTTACTTTGGACATCTGACAACTCAGTCACACTTAAGTGACCACTACTGATGCCACAAGCTGAGAAGAGCCACTTAGCTGAGCCCTGCCCAGATCTCTGACCCACAAAATCATAGATGTGATAAGATGGTGGGTGTTCCAATCTGAGCTTTGGTGCCATTTGTTACACAAAAATAGACACAGTGTGATAATTATCTTGAAAAGCTGCCTGCTGGGTTCTTTCTAGGGTGAGCTCATGTACTCCTGGATTTTATTACACGTTCTAAGCATGAATTATTTACTTATGTTTATTATTTAGAGGACAGGGTTTCTCCATGTTGTCTAGGCTGCCCTTAAACTCCTAGAACCTAACTCAAGCTGGCTGGATTTGTAAAACAAAAAGCAAAACAAAAAAACTTTTGTTAGAATTGCCCCTGCTGTCATGCCCCCCACCCCAAAAAAATAGTACATGCCTCTAAACCACACTGGGGAGACAGAAGCAGATCTCTGTGAGTTCTAGGCCAGCCAGGGCCACAGAGAGAGACCCTACCTAGAAAACTAAAACCAAAAACAACCTCCCTAGACTCCAAATATGATAATATGATAAATCTTAGATGGCCACACACACACACACACACACACACACACACACACACACACACACACACACACGGGTGGAGAATACAGCTTCATTCTTATGGAATAACTGTTATATTCTAGCAGTTTGTTGTCACTCAATCTTTGATTCTTGAACTGTCTTTGAAGACAGATTTATATGATGTCTCCATGTTGCCAGAGAGGAAATGGGGACAATGATTGAGCAAATTTCCCAAGTCCATGCAATCAAGTGACAAAAATGACGTTCAAACCTATTCTTTTCAAATCATGGGGGACCTGTCCACTGCTCAGGCAGGCTGTGCTGGTAACGGTAGAAACTGCGGTGCAGATGCAGTGTGTGTAGAGGTCCCAAAGCCCCACAAAAGCTGCTGGCCCCCAGGAAAACAAATGAGGACTAAGCCAGCCGCTCTTCACCAGCTCCAGCCCCTCCTCAGGCCCCTGCCACAGCTGTCACCATCACAGCCTCTGAGACAATCACAGACCCAGGGCCCCCAGGGCCTCCTCCCCCTTCTAGTCCACAGGAGGGCAGGGACCCATCTTTCCTGGGAACGTGGAAGCCAGAGCTCCAATCTGCCAAAGGCCCTGCCAGCTGCCGACATGGTGCCCGCTCCATTGTGAGCTTGTTCGAAGGCGGCTGGTGCTGAAGAGGATCCCGCCATGGGGCTGTGTGGAACCCTGCAGTTGGCTTTCTTTGGATGTGTCCCAGGCCTGGGCTCTGCACCTGCTGCCGAGGAAGTCACCTCCTACTTCCTGCACCTGCTGCCGAGGAAGTCACCTCCTACTTCCTGCCGTCCATCTAGCACATACACACATGCAGTCACCTACTCCCCAGCGAGTGAGTGCTCGCACACACACACAGTGTCACCTCCACCTCCCACGCTGGTGCATTATAGGGTGAAGAGACACAGAGCTGGACTAACCAGGAGCTTCTGTATTTAGTTTGGTGGCTTTGGGTCTTTTCTTAATCTAAACTTAGGGTTCTCTATTGGAAAAGTTGGTTAATTGTAGAACCTCATGGGTTTTTCTCTCCGGATCCTTGACAAATCCATCTCCTGATCAATTCCTGCTCTATCATTCCTCCAGCACAAATAGTAACTCCCTTCTCTTCACCGTTGGCCTCCCTCCCCCCACCCCACACCTGCCCCACTTTATTTGGCCTAAATACCCTTTGGCCTCCTTGCCTGCCAACCCTGTGAGCCCAGCAGCGATGTACTCCATGTCGGACTTCAGAGAGGCTTCATGTTTGGAAAGTGTATCCAACCCCCTGAAACAAGGCACAAGTGTACTGCAAATTCATAGCCATATGCAGGGAGCTGCCCCCACCCCAGAATCACCTGACCTACTAAAAAATAAAGGTAATTGTTTGATCCACTATTTCCTGATTAATCTGGACTCTGTAAAAGGAGCTGTTGATTTGTGGCAGAACATACAATTGTTAAATTGGAAATGAGAAGAGATAACCCTGAAGATTGTGGATTTATTGTCCTATAGAACTTTGGTCAACCTTCTGGTCCCCCACATTAACGAGATACGTAAATTGCTGACATACACTCCCTGCAGTTGAGATTGGTCTTTCAAAAGTACACATCAATAAAGATCTCAAATCTTGGGAGGAGGGCAGAGCTGAGATGGGAGGACTCGTGAGGGTGAGAAGCTACCATGGATGATAAAGATTATGCTTGAGGGAGGGATGTGCACCTATGTCCTGGTAATGATGTGCACGGTGTTGTGGTTAATGGGTGGATGTGTGTGTTTGGGAGGACAACAAAACAACAAAAGTGTCATTGCTGACAAGTGGTAAAGGCAAAGTGTGAGCCACCCCACTTTGCTGGACTTCCTTCTAACCGGAGAGGTGGACAAGAAAAGCTGGTCTCAGGGCTAAGATATGGCTCAGTGGTTAAGAGCATGTGCTTTACAATCCTGAGATTGTAAAGTACAGATCCCAGAANTCATTTAACAAGTAGAGCATCTCCACAAATACCTATATTCCCGGAGACAGGGAAATTGCTGGTTTTCAGCCTAGCAGAGAAACCATGAGCCCCAGTTTCAGGGAGAGACCTGCCTCAAAGGAATAGGCAGGGAGAGATAAAGGAACACTCAACACTCACTTCTGGCATCTGCATGCAGGCACACACGCACACCAACACACACATATGCACTATCCTCACAGACAGATACACACAAGTCAGTAACATATAAAAACAAAACCAAGAAAACCTGAAACCTGGTCTCCATCAAAGGTTTCTAGAGAGGAGGAGGTTTCCTCAGGAGGAAAAAGGAAGGTTGAATGGGGTGGAGGTCAGGTTCTAAAAGGCTTGCTCACTGGTAAGGGCTTGAGGAAGGTGTGCCCACAAACATGGAAGGCGGCGGACCAAGACCAGAGATACCTGGTCCAAGAATGAAGATCACTCCTATGATAGTCTGGATTCTGAGAAAGGCTACTGTGGCTTTCCTTGACAAGATTCACACTGGCCTAGAGATAAGCACTGGCTGGGGCCATATTAGCTTTAGCAAAAGCACTCTAGAAACCACTGGAAAGATTTCTTCTACTTCACAAACCAGCGTTTGCTCTAACAAAGGTTTTAGTAGGCCTGATCGTGCTCTAAAGCCAACAGATTCCCCTGGGCAGGGGAGGATCACACTCCACCAACCATAATGTATTTGTTTTGTTTATGTTTTTTTAATTTATTATGTATACAGTGTTCTGTCTGCATGTATGCCCGCACGCAAGGAGAGGGCACCAGATCCCATTATAGATGGTTGTGAGCCTCCATGTGGTTGCTGGGAATTGAACTCAGGACCTATGGAAGAACAGCCAGTGCTCTTAACCTCTGAGCCATCTCTCTAGCCCCTAAATCAGTTTGTTTTTTTATTTTTGTATTGTTTTTTAAAAATAAGATTTATAGGTATGTGTGTATGTCTGTGGGTATGTTCTTGTGAATGTGGGTGTCAGATCCCTGGAGTTGGAGTTACAGGTGGCCATGAGCTACCGTATGCCGGTGCCGGGAACAGAACTGTGGTCCTCTGCAAGAGTAGCCAATGTAAAGGCTGAGCCATCTCTCCAGGCCCTATATTAGTCACCTTTTCATCACTGTGACTAACATACTTGAAATAGACAAGCTGAGGGAGGAAACATTTATTTTGGCTCAATTTCAGAGGGATTTCAGCCCATCACAGGGGCAGGCAGGATAAGGTGACTGTCAGGGCAGGAGCATGAGGCAGGGCAGCTGTTCACATTCTAATAGACCAGGAAGCAGGAATGGTGTAATCTTCAAAGACTTGCCCCCAGTGACCTCACCCTACTTCAGGCCCCACCCCTGCAGGGCACAGCTGGAGACCAGTGAACAGAACAGGACTTAAGCCTGTGGGGCCACTCCAGACCCAAAGCATAATCCTCCAAGCGAACACAAATATGAAGCAGAAACCGGCAGCCTGTCTTGCCCATCTACATCTAAGTGAGGTTCTGGAGTCCTACTCAGCCACCAGCTGCCCCACCCTCCATGGGCCACCGAGTGCAGCTTCACCCCAGCACCCACTCACCTCGCTCTGTGGCTAGAGTGAATCATGGCAACGAGTTTGCAGGAGAAGGCACAGGAGGGAAAGCAGTGTTGCTTGAGCCGACCCATCCACACTGAGAGAGGCACCGCATCTTGTCGAACTTGGGCATGGCGCAGCCTTTTAGGGTGGCTTTTGTACGGCTTAGGAGGTAATGATAACCTCTTGGAGGCTCAGTTCCTCTCTTCAGAAAATGGGAAGAACAGGTCTTTCAGGGCTGTCCTGACGGACCACACAGTGTATAGTGATTGCTACCAATTATTCCCAAACACTAAGTGGATTAAAATGTCAAAACCAACAAACAGTCAAACATCATCAAACACAGAAATACAGTCTACTCTAAAGACAAACATGAGACTGTACAGGGAAGAGCAGAAGGGAAGCATGGGTTCACTCAGATCAGAGCTCTGGCCTNACCGTTCCTCTAACCCTGTCTATCCTAAGAGACTGAAGTCTCAGAAAATGGGTAGTGTTGTAGGACAACCAAGATGTCTCTCTGCTCCCTGCCTTGACAATCAGAACTGTCTCAGTTCTGCCAACTTCGGTGTTACTCTCTACCTCAAATGTCCCGAGTTTCTGTTTTGAGCTTGCTATATAGCTGAAGATGACCATGAACTTTTCCCACCTCCACCTCCCAAGAACTTGAATTACAGATGTGTGCCACCATGCTCACTACAAGGTGAATGAATTATAATAGATCTCAAGAATAAAAAACAGAAGACGTGGGTGGAATTGAGTCCTGTTCCAGAGCTGTAAGTTAGAGCTCAGTCCAAGCTCGTCCAGGAAAGTCACGCTCTAAGCGGCAGGTGCAGAGGTCAAGTGGCAGAGCCCACTGTACAACCTTTTCTCTTTTAAGTGGGAAGAGAAGACAAGGGCCAAACACCCTCCCAGCCTGCCAGCTGTCCACAAAGCTTAGGGTCCAACAGAGGGAAGGGCAAGGAGGGTCTCCTGCCCAGGCACTTCGTGGAAGAGCCTTAACTCCCAGGAGCCTTTGTTGTGTGGCATCCCTGGGAGGAGGACAGCCAGCAGCAGGGACCAAAGTTCCACATACACCACCAGCTTTGAAACCAGCTGGTTCCAAAATCCCCTCTCCCTTCCTTGTGGCTTTATTTGTAAATGTGGGCAGGGGCTACACTTTTGAGTTGAAAACCGGGACTCTGTTCTCAACTCCACCATTTTCTAGTGTGTATGGCAAGTTACTTCATATTGAGGAAAGTAGGTTCCTTCTGCATCCTGGGGTTACCATCACCCACTTAAAGTCCGTCCCTTTCATGAAATACACAAACCCATCTGTACTGTGTAGGTTCACACAGGCTAGCTTATATCCATCAAGACAGTACAGCACACCACTTTGAAAGATTGGGATCCTCATACTTTGGCCACAGTGGGTCAATAAATCACTTCTAACCAAACATCTTTTCTCCCCAACCAAGAGAAAAACAGAGTAAAGCCACAGAAACAGCCACACACAGCATTAGTGATTTCTCCTCCAGGGGTTCCACAGAGCTAACCTCACTACAAGGCCATGCTCAGAACAGTCAGTATTATAGAAAATGGGTTGAGGCCACTGTGACTGCAGCTGGGCACTCAGACAGGATTGTGTTGGCACAGGCGTGAACACAGGCCTCTGGGTATGCTGACCATGGAGGGAATCCTTTATTTCTTCTTAAAAAGGCATGTGAATGGGTATTTGCCTACACATCCATCTGTACACAGTTCCGGAGTCCAAAAGAGGATGTCAAATCCACTACAAGTGGAATTTCAGGATGTAGTGAGCTGCCATGTGGGTACTGAGAATCGAACCCAGGTCCTCTGCCAGAGCAACAAATAAAAAAGAAAGAAGGGGGAGACAGGAAGTATAGTGGCACAAGCCTTTATCCCAGCACTTGAGACATAAAGATATGTGGATCTCTGTGAATTGGAGGCTAGCCTAGTCTACAAAGTTCCAGGCTAGCCAGGGATACATTGTGAGACCCCCATCTCAAAAACAAACAAAAACCCAAAAAG
>LZPO01055085.1:430509-448109 GCA_001675575.1 Neotoma lepida | reverse complement strand
GAGCCAGTTTGAAAAAAATTAGACCCAAAAAAGGAGGGGTTGGCATGTAGTAAGGGCCCCCTCTAGTGGTTATGGGGAAAATAATTTGGGATTTAGAGGGCTTGAAGAGAGAAAAAAGGGCACCATGCACAGAGCTGAAGAAAGCACCGTTTCTGCGAGGTGGCACACTAGGCTGTCTGGAAACTGCTCCCAGCAAGTCTCCACCTTAGAAGTGGCACTGACCTTTGCATTAGACATTCACAGGCTCCGAAACACTAGTCCCAAATAATTTGGCTCTACACCCATGTCCTTCAGGCTCAGTCTTTCATAGTGGTATGTTTTCTTCCCAACTGAGTTTTCAGTCTTTGGGGCTGGGTTTTGTTCTATTATTATTATCACCATCATTATTATTTGGTATGTCTGTACCTGCTTGTCTGTATGTGCACAAGGTGTCTGACACCTTGGAACTGAGTTATAGGCAGTTATTTGTGAGCTACCTGATGTGGACTCTGGGAGCGCAATCAGCAAGCGCTCTTAACAGCTGAGCCATCATTTTTAATGGCTGAATAATTTCAGACAGAGGTCTTGGTATCACTGCTTTTTGACATGTGCTTGATAATCAGCTTGCAGATACTCAGTTACACAGAACCCATCAAAGATAATGCTCAAATGTTAATGTCTCTGGAAAAGACTCTTACCAGTGTGCCAATGTGACAGAGTAAATAGATCCACATTCTCTTTGCAAACCTAATCTCCATGCTGCCTCATATCCTGTGTAGTTACTGGCTGCCACAAGGCCTCTTACACCCAGGAGACACTCTGTCTCTAGGAAGGGGAGACTGACGGCCACACGGTGGCAGATTTATGGAGGACACTGGCACCTTCCATGCAGAAGCCTGGCAGCTGGGAGTAACTCAGTCCCCCTGAGACATGGAACAAAGTGACCTGAGTGTCCCTAAATTGATGAGCTCTTTAAAAAGAAAAAAAGAGGCACAGGGAGAGGACAAACTGAAGGTGACTATAATCTATACCCTTAAAACTTGTCTCTGTGTAACATACAGGGCCATGTGCAGTGTCAATCAACACAATACAAATATGGTTAGTTTCCTTGATTTTCAGTTCATTCAGGAGAAGGGAACCCACAGCTTGGTTCTGGGTATCTCAGTTTCTAAGTATGCTAATGTATCCATTTGGGCCACTGACCTGATCTGGGCTTCAAATTTCTTCATCTGTAAAACTAAAAGTATTAAACTAACACAAATAAATGTCAACTCTGGAACTAAATACATTCCAACTCCAAGGCCATAGCACATTCCGGCAAGGCTACTAAAAGAGATTTTGTTGGTGTTACCTTTTCCAGGTGAAACTAAAGGCACTGGGCACCAGGGCTCCACCTGCACACAACAGAGAGTAATACTACCCAATGACACCGCATTTAAAGAAGAAAGGNAACCCTCAAAAAGGCAGACACTCCTACAGACAGTGGCCTCTGTGAAGCCAGCAGCTTGCTGCTGTGGCCTGTAAAGACTATTAGTTGGGACGAGAATTCTTCACAACACCAACCAGCGGGCTCCTGTGAGCTAAATAGAGAATTACTTTTCTAGAGTTAGGAGAAAAATCAATAATAATAATAATAATCCTTTAAAATAATAAACGTTAAATAAACAAGTGTTTGAAAATACCTGTACTGATGCTTAAAGAGATCATTCAAAAATCAGCGTCTGCCTTTTTCCATTTCTGAATTTATACTTTACACCTAATCCATCTAATCTCACAGCTGAAAGAAGAGCTTTATTTGCTGATTTCCACAAGTTTCATGAACACGTTAAGCCCAGAACAGTGGTACACACCTATGGTCTGAATTACTGTGACGGTTAAGGCAGAAGAGTCACTTGAACAAGAATTTGAGATTAGCTTATGTACTAGAACTAAATTCCAACTCAAAGAAATAAAAATTTCAGGATTCTCAGACTTATTGTGGCTACATAACTAAGGCTGAGCTCGTGGGCTGGGGATATCTATAGCTCACTGGTGGAATACATGCAAAAAAATCCAGGTTTAATCCCTGGTACCAGATAAAACTCCCCAAAACATATCCCCAAATCCTCAATTTCTTGAGCATCAACATGCCACTCACAAAGTTTCAGACTTTGGGTGGCAAAATGGCTCAGGAAGATGAAGGTGCTTGCTCTGCAGGCCTGACAACCTGAGCTTGATTCCTGGAACCCAACTATAGACGTAAGGAGAGAACANACTCTACAAACTTGTCTGACCTCTCATGCGCACGTCAGTATGCGCATGTGTGCATGTACACACGCACACACACAGAGTTATATATGTATCTATAATTTTTAATATTTAAAGGTTCGCAGACTTGGGGCATCCAGCCTACAACAAACTGTTACTNCAAGTCATCTGTAACAAAGCCATGGAGTATGAATAATGACTAAACANTTAAAATCTATAGATTCTGTGAAAACAAATGACTCAAAGTTAATGTACACCTTAAAGTCAATGTAAAGTCTCATTAATATTTTTAAAGTGGCTCTTTTGGTGTTTCTAGGTTCTATTAATAGACGAGTGCCTTTTAAAACAAATTCTTCCTAGATAANGACTTCAAGTCACTGGAAATATCAGCAAGCAAAACAAAGTTAAATATGGTGGAAAGAACAAACAAAACTGTCCCCTTGCAAATAACCTTACTTANAAAGAAAATCTCATATATTCTACCAAGAAAGTTACACTGCAAGTTTTCCAAGGTCACAGGAGACCAGTAGTACAGCTGCGGAGTGGATCACAGCATAAAGGAGTCAAGTTCAAGTTACAATAGAGAAACTCAGCAATCTTGGGCAAACTGAAGTAACCATGATTGGCAATAAACCATATTAAGAAAGTACCCTGCTTANATGGTGGTACTCCATGCCTGTAGTATTACTATTCACCCTAGAAAACTATCAGATAAACAAATTGAGGGACATTTAGTATCTGAAAAGTACTCTTCAGAACTGTGAAGGCTGCCTGCAGGAGGCAGAGGCAGGTGGATCTCTGAGTTTTAAGATCAGCCTGGTCTACAGAGCTAGATCACTACACAGTGAGACCCTCTCAAACCAACCACCTACCAAGCAAGCAAGCAACCAACCACCTATCTACCTACCTGTCAAGTTATAAGAAACAAAGATGGAGAAAATCACACACCAAAGGACACAGATAACTGCAATGTCTTCTATGGGATCTGAGACAGCACAGAGAGCAGTACTGGNTGATACTAAGCAAAATCTGAGCAAAATCTGAAGTTTTAATTGATAGTCATATAGTAATGATGGGTGGTAAATACACCATAGGAACCATTGGGGGCTGAACTGTTTCCTTGTCCCCAAATTTACATGTTGAATCTGTAACCAAAAAAAGGCAGGGTCGGGCTGGAGAGGTGGCTCAGAGGTTAAGAGCACTGACTGTTCTTCCAGAGGTCCTGAGTTCAATTCCCAGCAACCACATGGTGGCTCACAACCATCCGTAATGAGATCTGGCGCCCTCTTCTGTATACATAATAAATAAATCTTAAAAAAAAAAAAAAAAAAAAAGGCAGGGTCTTACAGAGGTCCTTAAGTTAGTATGAGGCCTTAAATCCCATGATTGGTATTCTTACAGGAAAAGGAAATTCAGACACACTGATTTTTGTTGTTTTTTATTTGTTTGTTTTTCCAAGACAGGGTTTCTCTGTGTACCCCTGGCTGTCCTGGAACTCACTTTGTAGACCAGGCTGGCCTTGAACCCAAAGAGATCTGCCTACCTCTGGGATTAACGGTATGTGCCACCACTGCCCGGATGATGTTTTTGTTTTTAATGTCCTACTTCAAAAGACACTATATTAAGAAAGTTTACACACACNCCCCAAGGTAGGACAAATATGTAAAAGCATATACCTTTTAAAGGACTTGAAAAACTCATAGGGCTGGTGAGATGGCTCAGCAGTATAAAGGTGCTTGCTACCAAATCTGAGGACCTCAGTTCAATCTCCAGGTCCCATATGGTGGAGAACTGATTCTAGCAAATTGTTCTCCTTAAACACACACACACACACACACACGTGCTCTGAAGTAAATCTAATTTCTGAAACATTTTTAAAAAGTCCTCTTAAAATTCGACAATAGGCTGGCAAGATGGTTAAGTGGTAAAGGCTCTTGCCGCCAAGATTGATGACTTGAGTGAGTTCCTGGGACCCACATGGTGGAAGGAGAGACCCAACTTCCATCTCCACATGCACATCATGGCGAGAATATAGGTACACACACATAAATAATAAAATTTAGAAGAAATTCTTCAAGAATTCAAATAACAGAATTAAAGACAGACAAGAGATATGAATAAAAGCTTCACCAGAGGAGATATACAGATGACAAGCTCACAAAAAGTTCTTAACATCATTGGCAATCAGAAAAATGCAAATTAAAACCTTTACTAAGACATTGTTTCACATTCATAAGAATGACTATTTCAAAAAGAAAAAGGAGTGACAAGTGTCAGTGAAGATGGAAAAACAGTAACTANATTAGTCAGAAACAATGGTCAGCTCCTTTGGAAAAGCTTGACAGTTTCTCAAAATGCTGAAATTAGTTACTCTATGACCAAACAACTCCATTCTTAGGCATAGTCCAGAGAAACAGGAGTTCACAGATACCTGTGCACTGACATCCACAGCAGCATTATTTATAGAAGCAAAAGTTAAAAATCAAAAAACAAAAGACAAAAACCCTACAAGCCCGGCTGAGAGATAAGCAAACCTCAGTGCATATCCACACAGCAGGATAGTCCACATTACGTCACAGGTGAACCCCGACAACACTGTGCTAAGTTAAGCTGCCAGTCACAAGGGCTACTATATCTGTATGATTGTACATGAAATGACTGAAACAAATCTATAGCACAAGACTAAGAGCTACTTGGTGGTTTCCAGAGGCTGAGGAGTCAGTTCACATCCACAGTTCTAACATTATAGAAATGACTGTACAATTCTGTGAATAAACATGAGGCATACATAAATTTTATGACACATGAATGGTAAAACCATTTAAAAACAAACCAAATGCCCCAAACACCTCATGGGGAATGTTGCTTCAGGAACAGAACCTTACTGGTACTAGGGACTGAACCAGGGCTTTGCACATTAAAGACAAGGATTCTAGCGCTGAGCTACTTAACCCTGGCTAGTTAAAAACACCTCCTTAAACTGTCCTGACCTATCCAGGAAACTGCCGGGCTTATTTTTGGAGTCAGCATTCTAATTTCACTTAAAACTGCTTTCCCAATCCCACAATGACTTCTGTTAAATATACACTGTCATATTACATTTACAATGTCCAAAGGGAGTGGCTAGAGAGATGGCTCAGTGGCTAAGAGCACTGGCTGTTCTTCCAGTGGTCTGAAGTTCAATTTATAGCACCTGAGTGGAAGTTCAGACATGTCTGTAACTAGCCCCAAGAAATCCGATACCCTCTTTTGGGTGTATGGACATACTCCCAGATAAAAATATTCAAAGGACTATTATACTGAGTGAAAGCAGAGCGTTAGGCAGCCAAAGAAACTCAGCGTCACCCGACAAACTTACAAACAAGGTAAATGGTTGGGACAGCACTACCTTAAGATTGTGATTGAACTGCCCAAGGGAAGACCCTAGCAATGTGACACTTTGAGAATTTCACAACAGATGAAAATTTGCAGTCAGAACTGAACACCCACTGATGTAATTAACACAATAAGGAACAGCATTTTCTAATCCTCTATTAACTGAAAGCAACACTTTCTTATGCAAAATATTTAATGTTTCTAACCATTACAACGACAAAAAGCCACATTTACACTAAATTAGTCACAGACCAATTATTTAATAGAAGCTATAAAAAGTGTAACTGGTAAAATAATTCAGAAGAATATTTAGAATATCTCAAAAGATTTAAAATAGGACACTTTACAAAAGCTGTGTAGGAAATAAAATTCCTCAACTCTACGTAGAAATGTAACATTACAGGGAGTTTATAAAATACAAAGACAAGTATAAAAGGACTGTGTATTCTAAATCCAAACTCAGTAACAACCAATTATTTAGTTTTAAAATTTACAGTTCCCAGATATGAAGATCACATTATTATACACATCTTCCAAGACAACAGGCAGTATCTTTCAATTAACCATGTGTGGTATCATCTTCTACAAAATCTTTGGCCATCTCTGCTGTGATTACATCAATGTGACTGACCTGAAGAACAGTAAATGTTAAAGTCTGTTAGATCTTAAAGGAATCTATCAGTTACTATTTGCACTGCATAGAGTAGTATCTAATATATACAGCAACCACCCACAAAATTTTTAATTTTTAATTTTAATTTTAATGTTACATACCATGTCAAGTGATTCTGATTATGAACAACCTTGTCTATTCAATGTGGGAGGGTAAAAAACATTCTACAGCCTGGCATGGTGTCAACACCCATGATNCCAGCACTTGGGAGGCAGAGGCAGGATTGCCAATTGAGGGCAGCCCGGGCTACATCTCAGTTGTTTGGGGGCTGCCAACGATCAAAACCCAAAGCCTTATAAATGCTAGACAAGCACTTGGCCACCCACATCCACAACTTTTTTTTCTCTTAAAGAAAATCAAGGTAACAAAAGGCATGAAAGTTAAAGTTTTTCTTTTTCTAGGAAGACGTCATCATTTAAACAATGACTTTCTAAGTCTTACACTAATGTAACATAAAACCAAAATAAAAAATACAATGAAAAATAAACCTAATACAAAATAATACAACCTAACACAAAATACCAACGTAATACAAAATAAGATTACCTTATTTCTGAACTTTACACCATAGAATTTGTCCGCTGACTCAAGCAGTTCAGGCCTAAAAGTAGTAGTAATAAACTGGGCATGCACAGCTAGTTCCATGATCATATCTGTGAAAACAAGAAGTGAATTAATAAATCTCCTTTCTCATATCTGAAAATTTAAAAAGCAACTATTTTTATTCCTGCCTAAAACTCAAATCTGCTAAAGCAGCCTGTAATTTTTTTTTGTCTGCAGAAATTATCAACTTAACTTTTCAAAAGTAGTAATAAAATCTTTAGGAGAGGCAGGTGAATCTCTGAGTTCAAGGCCAGCTGGTCTATAGACTGAGTTTCAGGACAGCCAGGACTACACAGAGACCCTTGTCTCAAAACAAGAACAAAAATAAAACAAACCAAAAAAAAAACCCATTTCATCCTAGTACGTCTTACAGTTACAGAATATAACGTTTTTATTTACTATAAAGAAACTTCTAACCCAGTATGGTGATACTATAATCATAGCATGTGGGAGGAGGCTGGAGGATCAGAAGTTGTCCAAGTTCATCCTATATGACACTGTCTCAAAATGAAAAACCAAAAATAAATCCGAAACAGAAGACTTTTAACATAGAAATGTCAGAGCCAAGCATTTCCTCATGTACACACAAAATCAAACGCTAACTACGCCCATTACTCCATCCCAAAGCTTTCAACTTGTAAGATCAGACTTAGCATTTCTAAATAAAAAATTAAGTTTATGGCAAGCACTACTTTCTGAACATCTTTTGTGTGTGTGCGTGAACGTTTTGCCTGCATGTATACATGTACACCATGTGTGCACCCAGTATCATCCCTTGGAAGTCAGAAGAGGGTGTTGGATCCCCCAGAACTGGAATTATGGATGGCTGTGAGTCACCATATGGGTGCTTGGAATCAAATCCAGATCCTCCAAGAGCAGCCAATGCTCTTAACTGCTGAGCCATCTCCAGACCCACAAGTACTACCCTTAATGCCAAAAAAACAAAACAAAACAAAACAAAACAAAACAAAACAAAACAAAACAAAACCCCACAAGTTTTAGGGCTTTTGGATAAAAATTTAATTGAAAGATTTTCAATTAAGTGAAAGAATTATATCTATTTCTCAAAAGTAAACTCTGAAAACAGTCTAATACTAAACTATTAAAACTGTTCAGAGAAAATATTTATTGAATATACACTGTCCACTCAAAGACTTCAGGCAACATACCACTAAGAAAGGGTTAAGCCACCATTACTATTATCTTTAAGACATTTCTTGAGACAGGACTTAATGCATCCCAGGCTGGCCATGAACTTCCGATCCTCCTGCCTCACTTTATAAACGCTAGGAACACAGACAAGGGCCACTTTGCCCAGTTTATGAAGTACTGGACATCAAGCCCAAGACTTTGTGCTTGCTGGCTAAGCACTCTATCCCCAGCTATATCCCTAGCCAGCCATTTCTTCAGTGTGCCTATGTTTAGCCAGACACTAATGTCTTCCTGCCACTCTCTTGGGTCTTCCACCTCATCTTTTTTTTTTTTTTCCTTTTTGATATAAGGTCTCTCACGGAACCTGGAGCTCATGGTTTGGCTACACTGGGTGGTCTTTGATCTCCCAGGATAATCGTGTCTCCACTTGCTCCCTGCCCAACTTTTAGGTGGGTGAAAAGATCTAAACTTGGGCCCTCATGCTTGCATGATAGGACTGTACTCCCCATCTCCCCAGGCACAGAATGTTCTTACTGAACAGAAAATCAAAACTGTACCTGACACAGCTTTTCTGTGCTGAGCATCCAAAGCTTGGTCGATCTCATCAAACAAGTAAAATGGAGCAGGGTCACATTTCTGAATGGCAAAAATCAGAGCAAGGGCCACCAGAGATTTCTGTCCGCCCGAGAGCTGCTGCATTTCTCTCATTTCACCCTGCTTTCCTGTAAACGACACCTAAAAGAACACAAAGGCTGTTATCATCCTAAAGGTGATGGTACCATCGCCCTTCACAATTAAGCGGCACATAAGCAATTCAGATAAAATACAATTTCTACTCTGACAATGCTACAAGGAAAATTGAATGTAAAGGGATTTTTACCCTGATTCCAACTCCTGTGAACTGGTCAACTGATGGAACACTGCTTTGTGACCCAGAGCCCCTCTCACTTTCACCACTCCCTTCTCCTTCATCCTGAGACTGACTGCCCTCCACATCTCCTTTCTTCATCACCAAAGTCGCTTTGCCACCAGGTACTAACTTCTGGAATACTTCACTGAAGTTCTTAGACACCTTAAAGAAAAAAAAGTCAACTGAAATACAAACGTGGCTTAGGGATATTTGTTTGAAACAGATATTTAAAAGCAATCANAGGTATTTTTAAATCTTAGCCAAAACAACAGAGTCCTTTCCAGAGCTGGATAAAACACTCAGGTCACTATGTTAGCAGCCAGTTAGCTGCATTAGTCCCCATATGTTACAGTAAGCTGCATTAGTCCCCGTATGTTACAGTTAGCTGCATTAGTCCCCGTATGTTACAGTAAGCTGCATTAGTCCCCGTATGTTACAGTAAGCTGCATTAGTTCCCATATGTTAAATCCACCTTCAAACAAAAGAAGAACTGAAGCTTTTGTCTGTTTGGGGTTTTCATCACCACCAGAACATACCTGTTTGAAAGTTAACTGAATGGCTTCATATTTTCGAAGTTCAAGTACATTCATTAATTCCATGATTGATTTGTACCCCCTATCCAATTCTTCTTGTCGCTTTATCAACTTTTCTTTCTGCTCAGAGAAATTCACAAACTGATCTAAAGCTTTTTTGTTAACATGACTGTATTTCTTCAACTCTGTGTTGCACTGCTCAAGTTTCCGAAACAACTAAAAGAGAAACAAAACATATTAATATACTCACACACTGCACTGCAGGGGATTTTGCAAGGACACTTTAAAGTGCAGGGAGATTTACCTGCTTAAGGCTCAGTGTCTGATACTTTTCAAACGCTTCCTGCGGAAGGGACCCCAGCTCTCGAATTTTCTTCATGCATTCTTCTTTCTTCTTCAGCAGCATGCCTTGCCGGTTGGTCATCTTCTCCAGCTCTTTAGTGTCATGATTTATGGCATCCATGTGCTCTTTCTCCATATTTTTCCATCGTTCCATACTTTTCTGGAGCTCTTTAATTCCAGCTTCTGTTTTGTCAATGGAATTATCCAAATCTAAGATGGGAAAAAAAGAGAAGTAAGGATATTAAAACTCATTTCATAATCAGAATGTTATCCGAGTGAAGACTTAATGGTCAGATTGTCGACAGTAGGTAGGCTTTAAGTTTTCTCTGTTTGTATTTTACTATGAAATTCACACATCACCTAATTCCAGACAATTTTCTCCTGAGCACTACCACAGGAAAATTTGTAGAATCATTTGCATATCTACATTCTATCATGAGTGACATTCCCTCCTTTAGGCCATCACAGTTAGGACCTGGACGTGACTTTGGAGCATGGTGTGCCAAGGACCTGGCGCTCACCTCTCCTCTCAGCATTAGTAATGAATGCTCTTGAAAGCATCAGCCAGGACACTGAGTACACCACAACAGCAACACAGAAAAGGGGTCACATCTTTTTTTTTTATGATTTATTTACTTTTACTTTATATTCATTGGTATATTTATATTCATTTTGCCTGCACGCATGTCTGTGTAGGGGTGTCAGATTCCCTGGAACTAGAGTTACAGACAGTTGTGAGCTGCCATGTTGGTGCTGGGAATTGAACATGGGTCTTCTGAAAGAGGAGCCAATGCTCTTAACCACTGAGCAATCTCTCCAGCCCCCAGGGTTACATCTTTTGATAACAACATATATAACTGGAAGGATATGGTAGCACACATCTTAGACCTCTGCAAGTTCAAGGTCGGCCTGATCTACATAGTTAGGCTAGTTAGGGCTACATAGTTAAGAACGTGCTTCAAAATCAAAACAAGCCTGGCAGTGGTGGTGCATGCCTTTAATCCCAGCACTCAGGAGGCAGAGACAGGTGGATCTCTGTTGAGTTCGAGGCCAGCCTGGTCTACAGAGGGAATTCCAGGACAGCCAGGGCTACACAGAGAAACCCTGTCTCAAACACCAAACACACACAACACCTCAAAAAAAAAAAACAAACAAAAAAACCAGAACAAAAAATAAAATAAGCAAACAAATGAAAATGAGTAACAAGACTAGCCAGGTGACTCACTGGATAGAGTTCAATCCTCTGAAATCAACACAGCGAAGGAAAGAACCAACTGTCCCAAGTGCCTCCCTACCATGGCCCCTCACACACACTATCAAGCTCTCTTCTCTCTCTGCCACTTTCCCCCAATAAATAAAATATACAACATGTTGCTAGTCTTATAAAATTACCAGAATCATCTTAACAAGTCACTTTTGTATTTTATTTTGCAGCAAATCATTTTGCAAAACAAATTAAATTCAACAAAATACTGAAAAAAATTTAACTAAGTATTTACCTTCTGATCTTGCCATAGTATCTTTTACTCTTTTATTGATAGCTTCAAGTTCTGAGGTTGTGGCAGTAAGAACAGTACCTCCTTCTGTCTCTCTCAGTTCATTAAGTTCCTGCAACACAAAAGAACAGAGTTTAATGAGATTAAACCTCAAAACAGAAATTTTGAGTTTAAAAATGTTATAATTAGCTGTTTAAATGAACATTCGAGGAAGCACATGTCTCATATGTATATGTATTTATACTTGAACATAACTAAAGTAGCCATTGAAGAGAAAAAACTTAATGATGTAAATCTGAGTGCCTAACTAATAAGAAACTGTAAAGTAACACTGAGCATGTAAGCATCTAGAACATAACAAGATTACAATCAAACAAAGTAGGTACCACTATTACACTTACTTTACACTACAGAAAACTGGGAACAGAAATACTCAATGACTTGCCCAAGTCACACACTAGGTGGCAGTGCTAGAATTCCAACCTAAGGACTATCCTCAGTGGGTCTTTTGGTCCCTAACTGATGCTTCCAATCAGTGCTCACTGACACATTTTCTAGAGCTTAGGATCAGCAAGAAGCTCAGAAAAGAATGTACCTGCTCTACTTGGTCCAAGCGTTTCCTCAGATTCTCATTCAGGTAAGTCTCTACTCGAGTAATAATACCTTCTAGTTTAATTCTTTCATTTAGCAGCTGTCTGTTTTCCTAGAATAATAGAAGAAACAAAAAAAATCACAGAATTATGAAATTGTCAAGAACTGCTAAGGGCCAGAGAGATGGCTCAGCAGGTAGGTAAAGGCACTTGCCACACAGCCTGATGACTTGATTTCAATCCTGGAACTCACATAAAGGTAGAAGGAGACAATCAACCCCACAAAGTTGTCCTCTGCCCTCCACATATGCACATGTGCCCCACCCCAACATCACACATACAAACAATAATAGAGTAATGTTTAAGAAAGAAAGAAAAGAGGAAATGCCACTAAATCTTTTGTTCTATTGCTTGTACTCAGATGAGCTGAAACGGGAGTGTTCCAATCCCTGGAACCCGTGCAGTGCAAGGAGAGGACTGACTCTCACAAGCTGTTTTCTAATATCCATATCCAGCCATGAAATTAAAAAAAAGTAAATGTAAAGTTATTGTTTCTATTCCTAGTTTGTTTTTTATTAGACATGCTACCAGCCGGGTGGTGGCGGCGCACGCCTTTAGTCCTAGCACTCGGGAGGCACCAAAACTACACAGAGAAACCCGGTCTCGGGGAAAAACAAACCAACAAACATGCTACCTAGAGGGCTGAAGAACACCAAGACAGTGGTTCACAACCATCTNTATCTCTAGGTGCAAGGGATCTGGCATCCTCTTATGGCCTCCAGCACCAGGCATTTAAGTAGTGCACATACATACACACAGGCAAAACACTCATACACATTAAATAAGAATAAAAGACATGCTACCAAAACCAACTTTCTTATCCCTCTTATCTTTTGGGCTGAGTGTTGATTGTTTACAACCATGTATTAAAATAAAAATCAAAAGTCCTGGGCTAGCAAAATGGCTCAGTGGATAAAGGTATTTGCTGCCAAGACTACCAATCTGAGTTCTACCCCAGAATTCACATGGTGCCCAAGGGTTGTTTCAACCCCCGCCCCCAAGAGTGGCCAGACTAGGCTACATGTGGACAGCCCCATAAGAAAAAAACAAAACCAATTAAAACAATTAAAATGCCATACACAAAGCTGATTATATAGACATGTGTGCACGCATATATGTAAGTGCATATAGAGAGAGCTAACGGTATCATTGTGATGACTGACACTGTCCACCTGACAGGCTCTCGTCATGCCTGCAAGAAAGGGATTATTTCTTAGGTTATCTGAAGATCTACTCTGAATGTGAGACATGCCATTCCATGGCCTGGGGATCTGAACTGCATAAAAAGAAAGGAAGCTTAACACAGGCATTTCCCCCTGCTTCAAATGTAGTGACCTGATGCCTCAAGCTCCTGATGCCATGATGGACTGTGCTGCGCCGTGCGCCAAAAGAAACCCTTTCTCTCTAATGCCACGTTTGTTGGTGCATTTTATCAAAGTGACCACTGCAGTTACTAATGCACAGAATAAGACAAATGTAAATGTATAATCCTAAGATATCCAGAACAGCTTAGACAAACATAACAAAACCTTATTTACTCTCATGGGTATTCAAATTCCACGTATGTTTTTTCTATTTTCTTAACATTCTTCTCTTTCAATTTTTTTTTTCCAAGACGGGGTTTCTCTGTGTAGCCCTGGAACTCGCTTTGTAGACCAGGCTGGCCTCNAACTCACAGAGCTCTGCCTGCCTCTGCCTCCCGAGTGCTGGGATTAAAGGCATGTGCCACCACCCCCGGCATCAAATACTTNGAGACAGGGTCTTCCTGTACTTCTTGACGATAACCAATTTTCCACAGGTTTTCGTCACTGTTAAGTGTACTTGCCTGCTGAAGTTGACGGATTTCATCATTCAGTGCGTCTACTCTTTTCTGATCTTCTAGACTGAGTTGAGAAAGCAAATCAGTTCCTAGTTCTGCTTTCAGCGATTCTCTGGTAGACTCCATAGCATGCAGACTTGCCTCCAAGCTTTGTAAGCTACGTTGCTATANAAGATTATCATTTATTAATATTAGTCACTACAGTACATATAAATAGTAAAACACTGCAAACTATGTATATATTGAGCTAAATAACTTTATCAACTCAATTATTTAAGTGCTATACGTGTTAATAGGCTTGTTAAGTTTACTGAATGCTTTTTGTGCTTATGAGATTTCTAAGTTATGATAGGCTTATTGGAACAAAACCAAAATCAACAGAAACATGTACTAATTAAATTTTTTCCCTCTTGTTGGTGCTGCGAGTTGGGCCTCAACATCACCCATGCTGGGCAAGACTCCATCACCAAGTATACCTCCAGGCACTATACCATGTTTGGTAATTAGACCTATGTAGGTATTTATAATGCAAAACTGAGGGGAGGGACAAATATTACATGGCTAAACTATATGAAAATCTTCAGGCATATTCGTAAGAACAGAAGTTGACAGAATGTTTTGAATGCTATAACTAAGGAACCATCTTTTTTGTCTTTCCCTGTGTTGTCTTATTGCTACTGATATACAAAGCATGAAATCANTAATACCTGTATAACCTCTGATCCACTCCAAGTCTACACTAAAGCAAAGCTGTAAAGAGACATACTCACGGACCTTTGGCATGAAGGTCTTCTCTGACTGCTGCCTCTTCTCTTTTAGCATCTTCATCTCTGATAATATGCTATCTCTGGATGCTTTAAACTTCCTTTGTTGTGTCTCTATCTGCTGCATTTGGTTCATCAACTGATCAATTTCATTATTAATCCATATACAAGGCTAAGGAAAATTCTCTTAAGGTTGTAAATATATCACATACTGTAGATTCCCTTCAGTTCTTACATCATCATGCATCCTCTCCTTTACTCCTAAGTAATTTCTCCAAATTTATGGACTACAACAATGTTGAACTAAATACTAGCACCAAAAATGTTCAGTCGTAAGTTTGAAACATTTCATTACACATTCTACTCTAAATATGCATATTTATTTTACTTCTATTTGAATAAAACAAAAAGTAGGAATTATTAAAGTATGTTAAGTAAAATCAAGTAATAGCATGTATGTGTGTATACATGTATACATACACACATTTAAATATATTTTCTTTCAAAAATATGTATATTTACTATGCTGAAGGCATTATTTGAGGGGTCAGGTATGAAGAGTAGCCTTGCCTAATGTCAAATAATTAAATCTAAATAGACTGACAAATAGACACACAGCAGCTTCGGCTATCAACATCCTTTCTCTTTGTATTTGCGTTCATGGGGGTGGGGCATACACACACAAATGTGGGTGAAGGCCAGAGGTTAGCATCTGTTGTCTTCTTTTACTTTCTCCATTACTTTTTGAGACAGTATTTCTTCATGAGTCTGGAAAGCACCAGTAGGTTAAACTTGCTGGCCAGCAAACTCCTAGGATCTACCTGTCTCCATCCTTCTCCAAGCGCTAGGGAAGAAAGAGCTCCACCACAGCCGGCTTTTCACACGGGTGCTAGAGATCTAAACTCAGGTCTTCATGTTGTGCTGCAAGTACCTGACCCACTGAGCCAGCGCCCAACACACTGCATCCTTTTTCTTTTTCTGCATCCTTTTTCTTAATACTTCCCATAATCTCTGTCCTAATATCTTGCTGCATTTAAGCAGTTAAAGTATCATACACAGATCCCTGCAGGATCAAAGCTAAGGCATTTGTCTTTTTCTGCACGTTGTCTGAACTACAAACTTGCAGTTAAAAAAATACCTTTCAGTTAAGGATGTCCTGAAACAGTAAAACTTCCTGGTGTTCACCACACTCTTAGGTGACAGAACAGGATGCACACACCAAAAGCACCATGGCTGCTTTAAGAAACACATATGCACAAGTGTTCTGTTGGCTGAACTAGCCACACTTCATGCAGCATCACACGTTTCTGGAAGAACTACAGTTACTCAGATTTGGATACCTGTTGTCATTACCGCCACTTAAACTAATCTGCACAAAATTTTGCCAGGATAGTAAACGCTAAAGGGCATTTTCCAGTGCTTACATATTTGACATCTATTTCCTCTTTGCCTGACAACCTTGAATTTTGTTGCTCCTCAAGTTCTATTTTTTCAAAGCACTCACTAGTATTAGCTACATAACAGTGAAACAAAAATCAGCATTACTTTTTAAACTTTTTCTTAGTCTTCAGAAGTTAAATTAGCTCTGATGTTTAAATAAAAACTAAAGTGAAATGCATAATCTCCCCAATGCAATATGAAAAAACAAAAAAGAACACCTAACACACAAGATTGTATCTGCAATTAAAATGCAGTTCTTTCTCCACATTATTGAATTAAGCACAAAACAAAAAGATATTTTCAATGTTTCTGCGCAGGTTTTCATTGAGCTTTGCTTCAAGCTCACCCAGCTCCTCTTCTGCTTTTCTGACGTCTTTCTGTAACTCAAGTCGAGACTTTCTTGTGTCATAATAGCCTCCAGTCAGAGCACCTCGATGGCTGACCTGATCACCTGTAAACAAAATGTAAGACAATGTACTACTCTGTGTAGTAGCCTTCTTGTGCACTAGTCAACTGACTTACAATGAAATACTAACCTAAGGGCTTTAACAACACAAGATTTAAAAGGGTAACTTAAGAATTCAAGCTACTCTTAAAAAACCTTTTCAATATTAATATTGGTAGCCTTTAATTTGGGAAGATTTGAGCATCAAAAATTTGAGCAAATGTGGAACCAGTGAATTTAAAACAAGAATCCACAAATACTTAAAAACTGAGAGGAGGGTTCTTTGCCAAAGTAACAGGTAGAGCAATTGAGAAAAGAACCACCACTTTGAAACTGAGTTATTAATAACAAAGGATGTTTATTAACAAAGTATATTTAAGCAATTGTCAGCGAACCTGATATTCTTGTAGACTACTAATCTATCAATTAATCCGTTTATCTATCAATCTACCTACCTACCTACCTACCTACCTACCCATTCTTGAGTGACAGACTCTCATTATGCAGCCCTGGCTGCCCTGGGACTAGTTGTGTAGACCATGCCGGCCTGAAATTCAGAGATCCACCTGCCTGTTTCCTGAGTGCTGGGATTAAGAATGTGTGCCATCATGACCTGCTCATGTAGTCCTATGAATAACCTCACATCCTATTAGCTACAAAGAAGTATCTTTACCTGAAAGACATGCTAACGATCAACTTTAGCATCATTAATATTGGACACATTATCTGATGCATGAAGAAACAAACATCACATACACAGTAGTCATATCAAGAATGTTGAACTGGAATCTACTGAGGAGGAATAAATATGACAAATCCAAAGAATGGGACATTTTCTCAAAAGTCAGTTTCNAGGGAGGTAAAAGGGAGAAGGGGCTGGGTATGGTGGCACACCCCTTTAATCCCAAACTTGGGAGGTAGAGGCAGGAGGATCTGTGAGTTTAGGGCCAGCCTGGTCTACATAATGAGTTCTGGGACAGCCAGAGTTACACAGTGAGACCCTATGTGTGTGTCATCATCATCCCCCCACCCCAACCCCTCCCCCACCAAAAAGGGAGGGAGACAAGAGGCACTGTCTTTTGATGTTCGAAGTTTTAGATGTGACAATGTACTGACTGGAGAATGTCTTTCTTAAGGAGACACTTAGTAAGTTCTAGGATGAAATAATGTTT
>LZPO01055085.1:398735-429579 GCA_001675575.1 Neotoma lepida | reverse complement strand
TGTGTAGCTTTGGAGTCTGTCCTGGAACTCACTTTGTAGACCAGGCTGGCCTTGAATTCACAGAGATCTGCCTGCCTCTGCCTCCCGAGTGCTGGGATTAAAGGCGTGCGCCACCACCACCCAGCCACTGTTTTCATTTTTGAGAAAAGGTCCACAGGCTTCGTTGTTCAACAGCCAAAGAAGCATATGGTGCCAGAGACCAAACGTTTACACTTACAAGTAGAATCTGTACTTTTATTTAAACCATTTTAAAAATTGATAAAACTGACGTGAATTTTCAAATGCTCTTAAAATATGACTAAATCCTATAATGTACTCCCCAATATGCTTACAGCCCGAATGACACATTACACATCCCATGTTTCATTAGAGTGTGTTTAAAGCTAATTACTATTACAAACCTTCCAAAGTAATACAATCCATTGTGAAAGCACGAGCCAGCTGAGTGGAAACTTCCATGCTCCTACAGATGAGTGTCTTCCCAAACACATGTTTGAAAGCTTTGTCAAACCTGGGATTGTATCTCAGTTTACTGATCATAGGAATAGCATCCTAGAACAAAATTACGTTAGGAAAATACTGTGACACAGTTGATTAAAAACTGCTTGCAGAATTATTACTATAACTATGTCTTTATGAAATAAAATGAAAACAAATGGCCTTATATTACAAATTACTGGTTTTTATACAGAAGACAGTAAGAAAAAAAAAATCACTGTACTAAACTAGCCTGGAAATTCTTCCCCTGTAGCCAAAAGTTTACCAGATGGTTACCATGAAGAGCTAGTCTAAGCTGACCTGATCATGAAAGCTTAACTTCTAGTTCTGCTGCCAGGAGATGTTAAGACCTACTATGTGTTCAAGACTGTAGCAATAGCCCCTTCCTTATATATATACTTATATACTCCATGCAACCTTATATATCAATGAATCGCAATGTAAAGTACTTCAGCACCAAAACACATTGAGCAGATGTTATAATAAAAAACAACTCAGACTTTGACTCACATTGGTTTCAGGATAGGCAGTATCCCTCACATCTAACTTGTTAAGAGGCAGAAAAGTCACCTCTCCAGGAAGATTCATTTTATTGAACTCCATTAAAATCTTCGTGCTGACTTCATCTGAATCAACAATGTGATAAAATAACCTACACAAACAGAATTAAGACACATCTTTACTGCTAGACTATTGGGTGTTTATAAGCATTTAAGGATCACACAGTTCACATTTCTCTATGCAATCCAATCAGTTTGTCTGGAGAAAGACTGAGAACCTTCCAATGAACTGGTAAGCCTTGAAAAGGGCAAAGTTCTAGAAACAAGTATCTAGCATCTACCTTCTTTAGTTAGAAAGTTAAATATAAAACTAAGGATAAGCAGGTAATAGAAGACATAGTGTACTACAAACTACAAAATTGTTTCTAGATTGTTCTCACTTCTTCATCTTTAAAAGAACAACAACAAAACCTAGTTAAACGTCAGACCAAAAACAACAACCCCCCCCAAAAACCTCACCTGTTACCAGCAGTGACTTCCACACAAGTATAGAAAGCTGGCTCACACTCAAAGTTATTCATTACGATGCCATGGTAGCCATTTTGAACATGCTGGTTTATTCCTTTTCGACGGAAATGATCTAGCACTTTGTTTATGCTGTCTATTCCATTTAAAATGGCCTGTAAACCGGTTAGTGAAGAACATTAGCATCACCAATGACACTCCTGCTGGCAAGAAATGAGCCTATTATGCCTTTCGCTTTACATATAATACTAAAAATTAAACACCATCCAGCATTTCATATGATAACTATATTTAAGACTATTATGTGTTCTGTTCTATGATGCCAGAGTTTAAAATGGGCTCTTCACCTAACAACCAAAATTGCTTTCATTAATAATGTAAGTAGTGAACCAGGTATGACGGCACACACCTGTGATTCCAGCACTCAACGAGCTGAGCAGGGCTAGGAGTTCAGGGTAGGCCCGAGCTACACAGGGAGACCTTAACTCAAGCAGAGCAAAGTAGAAGTATAAAGCAAATAAAAGAAAACCTGCCACGGGGCGGTGGTGGCGTACACCTTTAATCCCAGCACTCGGGAGGCAGAGGCAGGCAGATCTCTGTGAGTTCGAGGCCAGCCTGGGCTACTGAGTGAGTTCCAGGAAAGGCGCCAAAGCTACACAGAGAAACCCTGTCTCGAAAAACCAAAAAGAAAACCTGCCTACATATCCCACTACTTCATACTTCTGAGTGATCTCTTTCAGGCTTGGAACTCGGGCTGACTGACTGGCTGGGGAAGGGAGGAGCCCCGCCTACCTTTCCTGTTGCCGCTCTAAGAAGCTGCTGCTTCTTTTCCAGGTCCTCTCTTTTAGCAGCAAGTGCTTGTTGCTCTGCATTCTCCTCTCTCCACAAGTAACTAATCAGTAAGAATGAGATGTGAACAGTATTTGATTAAGAGAAAAATACTGAAACCAAACAAAGACCATGNAAAAACACAGCATATCTTAGTCTACTAACTTTCTTTCACTTTGTAATTCATCTTTCTTATTTTTTACTTCATAATATTTTCTGTCCAGTTCTTCAACTCGAGCTTTGACTTCATTGAGATCCTGATCCAGTTTCTATGGAAAAAAAATTATCAATTTAATCCATAGTGACAAAAAGCAGATAAACATACACATATTAAAATTCAACAAATAACATAACTTAAATGTCCTATTTATTATATATTGATTATACCTAAGAGAAGCTACTAAAAACCCAATGAGTTCCAAAAACAGCCTGAGCTACAGAGTAAAACAATGTCTCAAACAAACAAAAAACCAAAAAAGCAAAATTGTTCTTACATTGTATTGCTCCAGATTTTTCTCTTTATTTGCCTCGGTATCCTCCAAATCCTTATGTATAGCAGCAATCTGTCTTTTCTTGTCATTAATAGCCTGATCTAAAGACTTCAGCTCCTTTTTAATCCATTTATCCCTTTCTTCCTTGGATGTAAACTGGCTTCCTCGACCCTGCTTTGCATAAAGGTCCGTTCTTTCCTGGGTAGCTTGAGCCAATCTACAGAAGACAGAGGAGAACAAGAAATAAAATTCATTGTAATCATTTTCAATCCTACAGAAACTATCCTTTTAAAAATTACATTAAGGGCTGGAGAAGTGGCTCAGAGGTTAAGAGCACTGACTGTTCTTCCAGAGGTCCTGAGTTCAATTCCCAGNAACCACATGGTGGCTCACAACCATCTGTAATGAGATCTGGGGCCCTCTTCTGTATACATAATAAATAAATCTTTAAAAAATATTACATTAAAAGGGAATTAAGGGCTGGTGAGATGGCTCAGGACCCATATGGTGGAAGGAGAAAACAGTCTTAAAAGTTGTCCTCCGATCTCTACACATATGGCAAGCACATCCACGCCCCACAATGTAATAAATAGGAAGGGGGATTAGGTGCTAAAAATAACTACTAAATAATAAAGCTCCTTGTGCTACCTGTTTTTGCTCTATGTAACATCAAACAAACTTTGATATCATAATTAAAGTCAAGTACAACAATCCCTTCACTAAGGATTTTAGACAGACGCAAGGTCTGNGTAGGTCACTAAATCTAGACAATGCTACCGTCCTACCTCAAAAATTTTCAAACGTGCTCTAACGATATTTAACTGATACATGAACTTTCAACTATACAATATAACAACACCCTGGAGAATAATATAATATTTTCAACGTATAGAACATAAATGTTCTGATTACATAAAATGTCCCTATAAAACAAGGGGAGACCTTCATACAATGATGGCCAAAGAATGTAAGTAGCTGTCCACTAATATAAATACAATAAATAAAAACAAAGTTAACGGGCTACAGCTGGGAGAGTAATTCAACAGAAGAGTGGAGGAATACCTGCAAGGCATGTAAGAAAAACAGAAAAAAACACAAAGTACACTAAATCATAAGAAATAAGCAAACACTGAAATCTAGATGAATACTAAAATGTTTGGAAGTTAAAATGTTCAAAATGAAGCATGTTATTTAGATTTGGTATGTACCTTTGGTTCCCAGCTAAACTTGAGGCTGAGGCAAGAGGAATTCAAGGCCAGCCTCAGACTTACAAGAGACCCAGGCCTCACCACCAACCCTCAAAAAGATGCTGCTTGGATTTTTTGCCATTCAGTTATCTTAACTAGGTTATCTAACCTCTCCTGGGGATATAGCTCCTCTGGTAGAGATGCTTGCTTGACATGCACACCCTGGGTTCATCCCTAGCACCTGTATAAATACTGGGTGTGGTGTTGCACACATAGTGCAGATGCCTGTAATTCCAGCACTTTCTAAGTGGGTCAGGAGGATCAGACATTAAAAAACAAAAAACAAAACTATTCAGAACCTCAGGGTTTTTTTAGTTTAAAGTAGATACTAGCAGCCAACAGGAGATGGCTGAGTGGGAAGAGACTCTTGATGACAAACCTGATAGTATCAGCTCCATCCCAACAACACACACGGCAGGAGAAAACCAATTTAAATTTTCTTTTGACCGTCACATGCTCCATGGCACGACTACACACACAATAAAGAGTGAAGCTGGGCATGACGGTGTGTGCCTTTAATCCCAGCACTGAGAAAGCAGAGGCAGACAGACCTGAGTTCAAGGCTAGCTAGAGCTCTAAAGTGAGACTGTCTTCCAAAAAGAAAAGGCATGTCCAATCTCCTAGGCCTTTTGAGTAGCAGTGCTCTAGACCCTATAGGTACAAAACGCCATGGGTGTGATGGCACACAGAAACTAGCCTTATAAAGTGAGATCCAATCTCAAAAACAAAACAAAAACGAAACCACATTGCTCTCAGTAATCACTAATATTGCTTATGTGAAGTGGGTCTAGGATTTTTGCCTTTATTATGCTAGTTCCTTCTTAACGTACAGATATGTAGGTTCTATAGAGGAACTCAGGCAGGTAAATAAATACAGGATCTTAGCAACATGGGCTCCACTTGGCTTAGGCTATGCACACAGCCCTCTCCTAACAGTGTACCTAGCAACCTGTTGATAACTACCTGTTTATATTCAAATGTGTATTTCTGCTTTGCTCTAAATAAAACTTTTCTTTTGTGTGAGTATCTTTCCCAATTCTTTGAACAAGGCACTAAGAACCTGGAACCACCCAGAGGTCACTGGTAACAACTATGCAGCAAGGTTAATGGTTGGTGAAAATGCTCAGACCTAGCAATTCCTCGCTCTTCTTTTTCTTTCACGCTGTTGAATTTAGGTTCTGTCTCTGCCAGTTCTTTCTGCTTTTCTTCTATTTTTTCAAGCAGCTTCTGCCTCTCTTTTAATAAACGTTTCTGTAAATAAAGTAAAATGCAATCTGCTTAATTTATACATCAGCAAAACATGTTTTCTCATGAAAATAACTCAAATCAACTAAACTATTAATAGAAAGAGCACTTACTAAGTTGATACTTCAGTACAAATCAAATGTGGCAAGCCTTTTATAAAACTCAACCATCACAGAATAGGTTATCTTCCACAGTGTGGCTCATCAACACAGCTTTTACTCACTAACTTACCCGCTGTTCACTATTGCCTGCCAGCTCATCTTGTAAATCCTTGGCTTTAAGTTCCAATTTGGTCCTTTGCTTAATCTGCTCTTGTCTTTCAGCACTAAGCTGCTCTTTTTCTTCTTTCATAGCTGAAATTTTTGTTTTCAATTCTCTAACCTGGCGCTCAATATCCTAATCAGAAAGAGAAAATACGTCAGAAACACAAGTACAATGGCAGGACCACGACACCACCAACCACCTACGTCTCTTTATGAACCATCCGTGGACCTGCATGCACACACTGTGAGGGTGCACATGCCGCAGAGCGCAGGTGAGGGTCAGAGGACAATGTTTTGGATTCAGTTCCAGAGATGGAACTCAGGCTGCTGGCTTGCAGTGTACATACCACTTTGCTGGTTCCATTTTTTTCTTTCACTTGAAACTAAATCCAACAATTATGTTCCAATATCCAATCTCTGTCACTCCCTTTTATGGTCACCATACCACAACTCTGGTACAAAAAGTTTGCAATGTTGAAACTATAAATAAATCTGAAGCTTATTTATATTCTTACCTCCATTTTATCTCTTGCATCCTGCTGGGCATCTCTTAATTGTCTAGATTTCTCTCCACTTGTTTCTCGCTTAGCAGAAAGCTGAAAAACAAAACATCTTACTATTTCTAACTCATTTGTATGTCTAACACTTTATAACACAGTTAAAAAATTATTTTGCAACTGCCAAAAAAAAAACTAACATAAAATTAACTTAAAATTGTATACAGAAAAATTATTTTATGTTTTCCTTTAAATAGAAAACAAGGATAATCTAAAATAAATTTTTGTATCAAATATTACTTTACAAAATACACTCTAAAATGTGAAGAAAAAATATCTGGTCTGACATAACCATTGACTGTACTTTAGGTACAATGAGAGCTCTACACATACCCTTTTCAGTAACCTAAAGGAAACTAGTAACCAATGAATCTGTTCCTTTTTGGCCTGGTAGAGAGGCTAATTGCTGTAATTCCAACACTCAGCAGTCACAACTAGCCTGGGTCTTAAAGTAAAACTGTCTCAAACACACAAATAAAAAGGTTTTCATTTTTAAGTTTCTGTTTAAAAATCACTAAAAGATAAATACAGAGATGTTTATGCTCCTAAAACAGAACAACTTTGATGTAAATGTCGCGCCTTACCTCGTCCAGCTTGGCCCGAGTCTCATTGAGCTCCTGGTTGTAGATGGTGTACTCCAGGGCACGCCTCATTTTATCCCACTTCTGATACTGAGCGAGCTCTTCTTTTTCCTCCTCTAGAGTATGTAACCGCTCTTCAATGTATTTTAACAACTCATTGATTTTTTCCCGTTTGCCCTCTTCAAAATAAAGAACAATGGAAAGATGGTGCTGAATAATGTTCATGGACTATCACCTCTAAAATATAAATTAAAATTACCCTCTAGAAGTATAGCAGTATTTCTTTGGTATCATGTGGTAACGAAATCTAAGATGTAAAAATGGCAATTAAGGTTTTTTTTTTTACAAAAAGCATTGGAGAACAAATTTACAAACAAACAGTCACTCTGACATGTGGCAAAGGACCCCAGTTNACACTTTCTTTTCACATCAGTGTGTTGGTCCCACAACATTAAAGAACAAGACATTATTACCAGCATTACTAATCCAGTTTTTATCATTAAGGGCACCGCATACTATAATCAGGCCTGACATTACCATAACTGCCATAATCTACAAGGTAACTGCCATAATCTACAACAGGAGTTTGCAGACAGGAAGTCTTGGAACCAGAGAGATCATGTCTGAAGTCATGTCAGTTTACTGACTTTGAACTTAGAACTGTCTCGAAGCCATTATATGACATGATACAGCATTTGAAAAAGCAAAGTAGGGTTCCCACAGTAAATATACTAGTAAGGACTCCAAGTTAAAATTCTACATCTACTTTTATCTGAACAATTTAGAACTATGTAACAGCTGATACTCCAGTACCTGTAGGGGAGGGAAAAGCACAGCAGTTTATTGGTAACACTTCTGAGGAAGCTAGAGTCAAACATTAGTTGACTTGCAAAAGGCCCTATTACCTAACAATAGTCCTTCATTCAAAGATGAAGTACTAGAACCTCAACCCTTAAACTGCTTCAAACTAACTCCCCCCCTCCTCAGTATGCAGGACAATTACCATATAATATATTTCTGAGGCCAGACAACACTTGTTAACTATTATTAACACAACGAGAAAATAATTGACACCAAAAAGTTTATTTTACCTGTTTCTTTCATTAGGGAGATGCTTTCTTCTTTACGTTCATCATACACTCTAGTACCAGCTACTTCTCTCAATAGCTTTAATCTCTGAGAATCTGGTGCTGTTGCCATTTGGTTGATCTATAATTTTGGAAAAAACAATAATTATTATTGACTATTGACTACTCCTTAAGAATAAGAACTCTACCTTAAAATTTTTAGGTTTTCCTTTATTGTTCAGCTTCTTGAGATAAGGCCCGTCTATGTAGGCCTGGCAGTCCTGGAACTCATTACACAGACCAGCCTAGCCTCCAACGTATCACCTGCCTCTGCCTTCTGAGTGCTGGAATTAAAGGCATGCACCACCATGCCTGGCTCTTTTTTGTTTGTTTTTAAGACCTGGTCTCACTGTGTAGCTTAGGAGCTGTCCTTAAACGTTCAATCCTCCTGCTTCTGTTCCCTAAGTACTGGGATTACTAAAGTGTACCACTATGCTTGGCTCTGAAAGGACGTTTAATACAAATATACATGTGATAAATTTTTAGCAGATATGATTAAACCAACATACTGTATATAGTAAACAGACCATTTTTCTTTTGTGTGCATATTCAAGTATATGTAGTTGCACATATGAACACATGCCATACGAACACAGGTATCACAAGGCCCACTGCATTGGGCTTTTCACATGGGTGCTGGGGATCACCAGACATCGTTCCTACTTACACAACAGGCACCTTACCAACTGAGCTTTCTCCTAGCCCCTGCAGCCAACATTTCTCTAACTCTTTTATTTACCAGTCTCTTTTATGAGTATCACTATCTTATAAATGAAACACTACCATTTTCCCCCCTTAGGTAATCTAATAAGTGTATAAAAGGTGAATACCACTGTCAAAGAACAAAGTATTTTTTTATTTTAATTTTTACTTTATGAGCATCTATGTTTGGTCTGCATGTATGTCTTTGTGAGGGTGTCGGGTTCCCTGAAACTGAGGTTACAGAGATCTGTGAGCTGCCATGTGGGTGCTGGGAATTGAAACTGGGGCCTCTGGAAGAGGCCAGTATGAAGCAGCTAGTACTCTTAACCACTGAGCCATCTCTCCAGCCCCAGAAGAAAGTATTTTTATATAGGGAAACCATTATAGACTTTAAAAAATGATTTATATGTATTTTATTTTATGTTATGGGTGTTTGGTCTGTATATATATTTGTGCCTACTTCATTTAGACATCAGAAGGTGTTGGATTCCCTGGAATTAGAGTNACAGATGGTTGTAAGACATCATGTGGGTTCTAGGAATCAAACCTGGGTCCTCTGCAAGAATAGTCAAAACTCTTAACCACTGAGCCATCTCTCCAGCCCCATTACAGATTTTTTTAAAAGGTTATATTAAAATCATAACAAGAGAGCATGGCAAGATGGCTCAGTTGATACAACAAATGCTTCCAGTACTGACTTGTCAATCTGAGCTTGATCTCCAGAACCCACATAAAGGTGGAAAATAAGAACTGACTACAAAGTTGTTCTCTGATGTCAGGAGCAATTGTCATGAGCTATTGCAGGTCATGATGCAGTTATAGCAGGTAGTAATTGATAATTCAGATGTCAAACCACCAGTCGAATGATTCTCTGTTGGAGGAACCCCGTCAGGCAGGGCCTGCTGGGCAAGACTCTGAAAACTATTGCTCCTGCCTGTTAATTTCTCTTACGCAAATACAGCTATGGGATCTCCCCGTTACCATGCATTTGCATGTAATGTGTACACNTAATCTCATGATTACATCTCAATCTTATGGGCCAATATATTTGTGGATGGTCAGGAAGATGACTTCCCTCTACACTATGTTTTTCAGGTAAATAAAACAAGCTCTCCACATTACGGTGAGAAACTTAGAAGCCTGTTCTCTATCCTTGGTACTGACAGGGCAATTTGGTCAAACAAAGTTGTTGGAAGCAATCCAGCTAAATGTGCCCCCCACTCCTCCTGTATGATGCTATTCAGGTTGTTCCATTGAGTGCTGAGAGGACAAATGCTTTGCAGCTGTGGCTTCCTGGAGCATGCTGACCTTTCCTTGACCCTGGGTGCTGAGGCACGTGGCAGGGTCATTCTCAGAGGGTATATAAGAAAGCTGCTTCTAGTCCCCCCCAAAAAAAGAGATGCTTGGTGAATAAAGGTCCTGGATGCATGCAATCTGACAGTGTGTGCTACGTTCAATCCCGACTCCCTCCACCAGATCCAGACTTGTGCCGTGCGGGCGTGGCACAAAGTGTCCTTCTGGACAAATCACAAATGGAACTTTCACAGATTTCACTAAGGTGGATTTGCAGGTAGCTGGCCTTGTTATATCAAAGTCCTTCAAAGATTAACAGCGATCTATATTGCCCTAAGCTTCCTCCACCTGCCCTACCTTACCAACACCTCCCCGCTCTGATTCAAAAAGCAATTAACACTTTGAATATACTTCTACACCAGTTTTTTATGCAAGATTTTAGGCTCAGTAGACTGTTTATGTTTAGGTCCNGAGATTCAGGTGGTTAACAGAAAAGGCTGTTAACCAACTAACCATATCCAGATATTATTAATCTCACAATTAAGAAATGTAAACTAGTACATGTATTCTTTGCCTCTTCCTTAGACCTCTATAAATGGTTTAGTTTCTTCCTTTGTAAACTTTGTAGCTGCCCCTTGAAAAGTGGGAACTTTTACAACTGCAGCTCTGATGGCTGCCAATTAAGTTGACTAGTTTTTTGTTACATGTGCCTTTTATCATATCTACAAAGAATACTTGTGACCCTGAGAAATAACCTTGTAGCCCTTCTTACTGCCAGCAAGTTGCTATATATATGCTTGGAAGTTTGTTACTGGCAGAACAGTAAAAAGCACAACAGAGTGAAGAACATTTTGCCCATATGTGAAATTGTTACAGAAATCTTTCATCCCTCACTCCCAGGAAGCATTTCTCTGAGGAACTCTGGGTAGTGTCTGGGAGCTAGACTCTCAGACCCTACACTCTGACCTCCACATGTAAGTTGTAGCACCATGTACCAACATACCATGCACACACAACAATATTTTTAAATTTTAAGTTACAAAAAATAACAANAATAATATGTTTTAAAGACAAAGATACTGGTAGAATCTAAATGGCATATGATTTAATACAAATCATTAGATATCAAAATACTACCACTGCATTAAAGAAATTATTCTTACACTTTTACCTGAAAAAACTGGTTCCGAGCTAAGAAACTATGGTTTATCAAAAGTACACATATCGAACAATAATCTAGAAAAAAGATTTGCAAAAAAAAAAAAAAATCTACTGACAGATAAGTTCTGAGACAAAAATTAGATGAGGAAGCAGTAGAATAATCAGCCAGAGTTTATAGTCTAGCTGATAAAAAATTTCAAGGGAAAATGACATTTAGCATTATGGTATGTTTCTTGTAATGCAATCTTTTTAATATTTTAATTCTATAATAAACTAAATGAAACTACTTTTAGGAAGTAATTTTTCAAACGTAATTTTTCTTCTTTTTTTCTTGTTTTTTTGAGACAGGGTTTCTCTGTGTAACAGTACTACCTGTCCTGGAATTCACAGAGATCCACCTGCCTCTACCTCCCAAGTGCTGGGATTAAAGGCATGTGCCACCACTACCCAGCTTCAAATGTAATTTTTATAAAACTTATGTAATAGTCTTAGATATACTTCCAAAAGTCAATGTTTTCCAATAAATTCTACCTCACTAGATCACTAATAAACAAGACCTACTTAATCTACTGACATACTTCTTGCAATATAAAGCTATCTTGCAATTACAAGCCTGTAATTCCAGCACTAGGGAGGCAGAGGCAGTCGGATCTGTGTTAGTTTGAGGCCAGAAAAACTGATCTACATAGTGACTTCTGGGACAGCCAGGGCTATCTACAAAAACAAACAAACAAAAAATACCCAAATGTAACTGGTACTTCATAGTCCTGAAAAACATTAACTTTAATACAAAATGTATCAATGAATATAAGACAGTAATGCCTAGTTTTTTTGTTCCAACTTAACAATTAGAACCAACAAATCAAACTCAATCATTCAGGGGAAGTCGATATCAAGAAAAATAATTTCTACAAAAAAGGACATACAACTCTTTTACCTTTCCTTGTTTAACAATGTAATAGGGATTACTTCGAGAAAACCCAGCACTTTCAAGGAGGTTCATCACATCATTTTTCCTGTTGATAAACAATGAAAATTTCAAGATAAATAATTTTAAAGCAACCAACAACAAGCAAGCAAATTAGCGGCTGAGTTACACAGTATTAGGAACTACAGATTAGAAATTGAACCCTCTCTCAGAGAAACTGGGGACTATATGTTCATACTGACAACTTATTGTTGAATATGAGGTAGATTATCTCCGTGTGTTTTTTGTGAACACTTGTGAACACACTGTAAACATAAAGACAAATGCTTACGTGACCATCTTCTTATCTAGGAAATACTGATCTTTTTTGGCACCAATAACTCTTCGAAGTGAAACTTCCTCTTTATCAATCTAAGAAAAAAATAAATAAAAGCCCAAAGACAGTCAAGTAGACAAGTTTTTAAATAAGTTTATTTTAAAGTCCTTAATCACAACTATTTTAGAATTGCAACAATCTAAAGATGATACTATGAATATTTAGGAAAATTTTTTCTTAAAATTGCTTTAGATACTTCTTTGTTTACTAGAGTGGTCATTAAAATTTAAACACAAAATCCATAGACAAACTACTTATTTACTTTAGCATGAACTAAATTATAAATCTTCAGTACTTATAATTTTAAGCATTGAAGAATTAGCCATTGAATAAAATTCTCAACATTATTATTTTAAAAAAAAATTAACTATCACTTACTGGTAACCGGTTGTCTGAATTGTCAAAAATGATTTCCACAAAAGCAGAAATAACACGAGGACCTGTACCCTCCTAAAACATGAAAAAAATGGGGGATTTGTAACCTAGGTGGTATTTTTTATACTGCTTAAACCCATTTTAAAGTCTAGCACAGGCAGGCACACTGGTGCACACCTGTGATCTCAGCACCTGAGAGACTAAGGTGGGAGATTGACTTTTAGTTCAACATCAGCCTAGTCTATACAGTGAGACCCCTTCTCAAGACAAGCAACACCCCCCCACCCCCACCGACACACACACAGCTTAGTGCATAACAAGCATGAGGCATAGTTTGTGATTTTAAATCTGCTAACAAAAAAACACACATTGAAGGTGTCACATTCAGACCACTCTATGACACAACTACACACTACGTCCAGATAATTTACCATCGTAGCTACTCAGCTGAGGCTATCATTGGTTGTGTCAAATCACTACTTATTTTCTGGAAATGGGGAAGTGCAGGCAAAGCTTGCGTGAGGACCTGCGTCTGGACAAACAGCATCCACATAAAAGCTGAGCCTGCAGCCATGTCTGTAACCCCAGGATTTGGAGGGTGGGAAACAAAGGCAGAGAAAGACGCTCAGGAACTCACTGGCCAGCCAGCCTAGTTGAATGGAATTGATGAGTTCCAAGCTCAGTGAGACCCCACCTCAAAAAATAATGCAGACAGCAATAGAGGAAAACACCTGATCTTGACATCTGGCCTTTAACCCTATCACCAACATGTGGTGATATTTTATCTTATCTGTGTCCCCCAATAAAGCTTATCTGAGGATCAAAGGAAAAACCAGCCACTATAGTAAACATAGAAGTCAGGCAATGGTAGCACACGTCTTTAATCCTAGCATCTGGGAGGCAGAGTCAACGGATCTCTGTGAGTTCAAGGCCACACTGGGAACAGAGCCAGGTGTGGTGGCACATGCCTGAAATTCCAACACAAGTTAACCATAAAGGTCTGGATGTCTGTATAGACAGACAGGAAGTGACAGAGCTGGGCAGGAAGAGGAAGTGATGTAGCTGGGCAGGAAATGAGATGGCAGAACAGAAAGGCTTATAGGTGTGGGTATACAGGAAGTAGGTCTTTTTGGAGACTGAGGTGTCCATGAGGTGAGGTTGGCTGTGGCTTGTTCTATTCCTCCGATCTCTCAGTTTTTCACCCCAATATCTGGCTCTGGGTTATTAGTAAGACCATTTAGCAATTAGTCTTACACCAACACACTCGCCCCTGCCTAAAAGATTAGTTCTTTTAATGCCAATCTGAGAAGCCTAACAAGTGTCCTATACTCTATCAGTTTTGATTATTGGGCTACAAACTCAAAAAAAAGGGAAAATAAAGTCAATGATTAAAAAGGACTTCCTATATGGAAAAAAAATCATTTAGATATACTGTGCAATCTTATTATCTGATCTTAAAGCTAATTATATACAATATGTAAACAAGCTAAATTGTGGTGTCTCANTATAGTCACTTATAATTTCTTATCCTAATAAAATTTATAACAACTTTCCTTATAGGTTTTGTTTTGTAGTGCTGAGGAATCTGTTGTGGAATATTAGCTTAAAATGTGCTACATTTGTTTATGCTGTGGAGTATTTGTTTAATGATGCAAAGATGTGTTGCATTTGACTCTGTAAAGCTGTGTTACTGCGCCTGTCTAAAACACCCGATTGGTCTAATAGAGAGCTGAACAGCCAATAGCTAGAGAGGAGAGAGAGGATAGGCGGGGCTGGCACGCAGAGAGAATAAACAGGAGAACAAGAATGAAGGGAGGAGGAGCAAAAAGAAGAGAAACAGAGAGGACAGCAGGGGCCAGCCACACAGCCAGCCACGGAGTAAGAAGGGAAGAAAAACATATAGAATAAAGAAAGGTAAGAGGCCCAGAGGCAAAACGTAGAAGACGACAAAAGGGTTAATGTGAGTTAGAAAAACTGGCTAGAATTAAGCCAAGCTAAGGCTGGGCAATCATAAGTAAGAATAAGTCTCCATGTTATTTATTTGGGAGCTGGGTGAAGGACGCCCAAAGAGTAAAATAAAAAAACCAACTACAGGGATCAAATCTATGACTGCAAACATGCAAGGCAAGCATTCTACCACCGAACTAAATCACTAGCCCTAAATATACTGCTTTCCACATTGAAAAGAAGAGGCACGAATACAAATACGAACTTTATTAGGTTTGCAATGGTAATTTCTCTATGCCCTCAACTTCCAGCTGTGTATCTTAAAGCTCCCCAATCTGCAATTCTTCTTTGTCCTCACCAAACCTGTCTACAGAACCAATAGTCTTACCGAAACGTAAATGGGCTGAAGAGATGGCTCAGTGGTTAAGAACACCTACTGTTCTTGCAGAGGACCTGGGTTCAGTTCCCAGCACCCACACAGGATGGCTTATAACCACCTGGAATTTCAGTTTCAATGAATCCAATGCTCTCCCTGGTTTCTCAAGCACCTACACTAATATGATGCACGTAACAGAGAAGCAGGCAGGCACATGCACAGGTACACACATACACACAAATAAAAATTTTAAAAGAAACTTATAAAGCCAGGAATGGTGGTTCACACCTTTAATTCCAGAACATGGGAAGCGAAGGCAAGAGAATTACAAGTATGAAGCCAACCTGAGCAACAAAGTGAAAACTGTCTCAAAAAGCAATAAAGAAGAGCTGGTGAGATAGGTCACCAAATAAAAAGAGTGCCTGCTATACAAGCTTACTGACCTGAGTTCTACCTTAGGAACCCACAAGAAGAGAAACCAACTCCCCAAAGTCCTCTGACCTTAATAATACATACACCCTGGCACATGCACCCACATTTACACACACAATAATTTTTAAAAAACAAAATCTGAAAAAGTTCATATGGAAGAAATGTATAAAACTTTCTTCTAACTATTATAAAATTATTAGGCCTTTATCTGGCACTGATGTAGGACATCAGTATAAATTTTTAACAGAATAGCACACTTAAGGAATTAATACTACACCACACTTAAAGGATTTGTAACTTGAACTTTTTTAAAAGATGTATCTATCTTTACTTTGCATGTACAGGTGTTTTGTCTGCATATGCATCACACACCATGTGTGTGCCTGGTGCACAGAGGCAAGAACGAGATACATGTGAGCCACCATGTGGGTGCTGGAAATAGAGCCAAGTCCCCTGGAAGAGCAGCCAGTGCTCTTAACCATTGAACTATATCTTTCCAGTCCTGCTTCCCCCAACTCCCCTTTTAAAGACAGGATCTCACACTGCAGCTCAAGCTGGCCTGGAACTCAAGGCATTCCTGCTTCAGCCTTTCTTTCACGAGCTGCAATTACAGAGTGAGCTGCCATGCCCAGCAATTTTTTTTCAAAGCAAGGATTGACAACGTATGTTTAAAAATACTTAACAATGTCTTAAAGTGTCACTCACATGCAACAAAGCCAATCGCTGCTCCGGGCGAAGATGACTGAATTCATCACTGAGAACAAACTGAATTGCTAAAAACATAAAAATAAGGCTATTAGTACATTCTAAAGGAAGATTTATAGCTTATTCATAACCTTGTATCTTAATAGAAGATAATGTATTAGGTAGCAGACATTGCAGATAAATTGTTTCACACATATACAAAAATGATTGCAGACAGTTTTCTAGTATATCAGACTAATCTGGTAAGGAGGAAGATATATCAAGAAATTAAGCTTTCACTGAAATATAAAAAGACATTCAAGCTGGGTGGTGGCGGCGCACGCCTTTAATCCCAGCACTCGGGAGGCAGAGGCAGGTGGATCATTGTGAGTTCAAAGCCAGCCTGGGCTACCGAGTGAGTTCCAGGAAAGGCGCCAAAGCTACACAGAGAAACCCTGTCTCGAAAAAAAACAAACGAACAACAACAAAAAAAAAACAACAAAAAAACTAAACAAACAAACAAACAAAAAAAACCAAAAGACATTCAAGTATCAAAAAAAATGAGAGAAGCAGAAGNTAGGTCAACTCCCTAATAAAAGTATATACTATACTAACTAATTAGGTCAACACTATAAAGCCATGCACTATAGAATAACAAACTACATAAACAGGCTACCCAAGGTTTTTTTGTTGTTGTTGTTTTTTAAGATTTATTTATTATATATACAGTGTTCTGCTTGCAATATGCCTGCAGGCCAGAAGAGGGCACCAGATCTCATTACAGATGGTTGTGAGCCACCATGTGGTTGCTGGAAATTGAACTCAGGACCTCTGGAAGAGCAGTCAGTGCTCTTAACCTCTGAGCCAACTCTCCAGTGCACTACTCAGGGTTTTAATCACCTAAAAAAAACAACCTCTTGCCTAATAACAGTACACTGATGTACTGCTACAGCTGAACACATTTCTGCTAACTAAGAAATACAGGGAACTGTTTCAAATTCCCAGCTCCTACTGCTACCACACTTCTGTGAGAACTAGCCCTACATTCCACAGAAAATACCTGATGGACCACTCACTGTCCAAGATATGGTTAATTTAGCTATTCTGGTCCAGATCTACCCAAGAGATCTCTAAAATACTGTCAGTGTGAGAACACGAGGGAGGGAGCACTCATGTATGATGTTATGCACTTTGACAGACTGGTTGCGTCTCACCATCCCCTGGGATGGGTGGATTCGCACTGTCCTCCTTTCCCTGGGATCTGAGATGCATGCTTTACTTCAATCTGCTGTCTGACCATCACCAAATTACAACCATTACAGACAGGGCTTTCAGTATCCTTCAGGAACATGCATAAAGGGACAGAACCTTTACTCTTACTAAACCCTGTTTTCACAAGCACTATTAACTAAGCTAACAATTTTAACCTCTCCTTATATAGTCCAACTCCACTCATTTTTTTTTCTCCTCAAAGTACCTGTTAAAGGCATGTTATTCTTAATACATTTTTATCATCTTAAAACAGGTATCAGTATTTGTACTACATTGCTCTATCCTTCTCAGAATCCATCCAAGATATACACTGAACAAGTGTTTCTGCTGTCTCACAAAGACAANTCAGAACCACATATGGATTTCTTTGGATTCATGCAGATATAATCTCAGAAATCAATCATTTTAATAAGCTATTAGACACTTCAGAGCTGAAGAGATGTCTCAGCAGTTAAGAGCACTGACTGCTCTTCCAGAGAGCCCAGGTTCAATTCCCAGTACCCACTGGCAGTTCATAACTGTCTGTAACTCCAGTTCCAGGGACCCAACACCCACGGCAAAACACTAATGCACATAAAATATATATACACATATATATGAAAAAATANATATGAATGGAAAGACACTTGACTCTCTATATAGTTAAAATCCAAAAATCTACACTTACCATAAAAAAAGTTGCTTTTTCCAGATCCATTTCTGCCCACTACAAAATTTCAAAAAGTACAGATTAGTTCATATAAAATGCAGTCAATATAAAATTACTAAATCTACTTAAAAATTTTTCCGTAACATTTTTTGATTATTTGGGAATTTCANATCATTAACTCCGAGCATATTCACTTTCCGCTCCTCCCAGGTATTCCTCGCCCTCTATTTTAAAATTTTAAATGCAACTTTCTAACACAATACTTTAATACTGAAATTAAAAAGTGGTGGGTAAAAGAAACAGAGCTGTAATTACCTACTAAATTTAACCTTTCTATAAATTTTAGGTAGTTTTTGCTTGTTCTGTTTTGGAACCAGGTCTTCCTACACAGCCCTGGTTGGTCTGGTATTCACTATGTAGTACAGGCTAGCTTCTAATTTTGTAATCCTGCTGCCTCAGCTTTCCAAGTGCTAAGATTATAGGCATGCACTACAAACCTGGCTGGATAGTTTTTCTTTTTGTTAGTTTTCTGTGTGTGTTGTGTTTGTGTACACCCATGCACACACATGGAGGACAAAAGCCAACACAGGTGTCTTCCTCCCTTGCTCACTCTAATTTTGAGATGGCCTCTCACTGAACCTGGAGTTCACTGTTTCAGCTAGTCTGACTGGCTCCCAGCCCCACACAACTGAACTCTAGCCCTAGTCTAAGGTTACAGACACACACTGAAGGCCCCACTTCTCTATGTGCACTGAATTCGAGTCTCACGCTTGCACAGCACACACTTTACCCACTAAGCCGCCCCCTCAGATAGCTGACTCCTTTGCTCTCCCCCAATAGTTTAAATGGGAGTAACTACACTACCTGACATTGGTAACTCATAAAAATGCATGAAAAATTCTACACGATTATTTTTAGCAATTTGGATTCACATTGTTAACTGTCTCATGCTATCTACTTACGATCAATCCTACACACTGATGCAGCCTACTGGAATCACAAAAGTGGAGACAATTATAAGGCACTTCTTCTGTGTGTGTTTTGTTTTTGTTTTTGAGACAGGGCCTCATACTATGTAGCCCTGGCTAGCCAAACTCAAAGAGATCCTCCTGCCTCTGCCTCCCAGTTCAGAGAATAAAAGTGTGCATCACCATGCCCGCTATAAGGCAAGTTTTAAAAAGATATTTCACTTTACTTTATTTTTAGGTTTTTCGAGACAGGGTTTCTCTGTGTAGCCCTGGCTGTCCTGGGCCTTGTTTTGTAGACCAGGCTGGCCTCTAACTAACAGAGATCCACCTGGCTCTGCCTCCCCTAGGAATGTGCCACCATGCCCAGCAGAAATCTTAAAGTGTGTGTATGTGTGCGTGCACACTCTAGACAACAAGTTTGAGCAAAGAGTGCAAGGAACTGAATGAAGACTGGTTCTCTACAAAAGCAGGATGTGCTCTTAACTGCTAAGTTACCTCTCCAACTCTGTAAGGCACTTTTTCACTATCTGAATTTGAATGTCAGCAATTCCACACATTTGGCTTTCACGGGCCAAATCCTAGGTAATGTGTACCAAATTGCACCTTGATGATTAGAAGAAGGAACAATCCATTAGTTTATACCAATAATTGTAAGAAAAATAAGGAGAGCTCTTGCTTAAAGAGAACTGTCAAGTGATAAAAAGCAAAGAATGCTAGAACTAGAAAAATCATTATTTTGTAACTATCAGACTAAAGGCAAAACTCACCAATAAATGCTAAGCATAAAGGCAATTTTTAAAAGCACTGGCTCCTCCTCTTCCAGAGGTCCTAAATTCAGTTCCCAACACCCACAACTGTCTGTAACTCCAGTTCCAGGGAATCTGATACTCTCTAGTCTCCAGCCACCATGCATGCACGTGTTACAGATATGCAGGCAAAACACCCATATACACAGAATAAAATAAATTAAAAAAAAATGGTTCACGGTCCAAAAGTATCTCCCCATATTTACAAGGGGGGAAAAGTATCTCCCTGTACTATTTACAAGGGAGTGGGGGTGGCGGGGAGGTAGAGAAAACACTGCCTATGACCCTGACTAGTTAAGTGTATCAACAGCACCAATAAGAGGTGAATGGACTTCCTGTCTCCAAAAATGATACTGTGAGAATACAGGACACTATAGTACTTCTCAGAAATGACGTTATAAAAGACAAAAAATACCAAGCAAGTAGTACAGACCTGTAATCTAAACACTCTGAAGGCTAAATTAGGATGGGGATTTCCAATTAAAAGTAACCTGGGCAACACAGCAAGGCACTATTTTCAAAAGCAAATAAATTATAAGTAAATAAATAAAATTAAATAGAAAACACCTTCCATGGGTGGATAATGCTCCTCCCAGTAGCCAAATGTTATTAAATGAAAACCCTAATACCAGATATAGAAAGCTGTTGATCAGGGAGGCCCCAATAACCCTAACATTATAGGCTATTGCCAATGTACTTGGTTGCCCACTACAAACATATTGTAAGATCCTACTGCTGAAGACACCACATACTTGGGTTGCAAGACAATGAGAAATCAAGTTGTATCTGAGCTGGAAGTTTCCTTCTGACTGGGTAAGTTCCATAGTGCTGCCAAGTACTACAGTAGCTGCTGGGGAAGAAAAGTCATCAAGGGTCCTAACCCAGCTGTGGGCCTCATAAACTACAATAATGACCTGCCTGGTAAAGTATGCCCAGTGGTGTAATAGTGGCATGACTACTGTGGGGTAACCAACAGCTTCTGGCTGGATGCGAGTCTCCCTCCACAGGTGGAAATTTTAAGTCTGGTACTGTAAACCTGGACAAAAGCCCGTGGTTAAGGTAGTCACAGGCCCCGGGGAGGAAGCTACTATGGTTTTGCTAAATGGACATGCTAGTTTTTTGGTTTTGTTCTTAAGATTTTCATGTGTATGGGTGTTTCAACTGCAAGCATATCTGGGTACCACACGCATGCCTGTTGTCTGTGGGATCCAGAGAAGGGCATCAGACTCTCTGGAACTCGAGTTACAGACAGTTGTTAACTGCCATGTGGGTGCTAGGACTCCAACCAGGGTCATCTGAAGGAGCAGTCAGAGCCCTGAATTGCTGAGCCATTTCTTCAGCCCCTAAATGGTCACAGCATAAAACTGCCTACTCAACATTGTGTTTCGCCCATAGATTAGTGCTGCTCTCAGACTTCTTTAGAGAAGCTTCATTTTGCAGAGGGCAGTGGTTAATACAGTGACTCACAATTAGCCAAAGTGCAGAGACTATGAAGTGCTCGTCCCTAAATGGATCATCTCTATCATCCTTCAAGGCTCAAGGAACATCACAGAAGAGGAGGCAGAAACAATGCAAAAGCCAGAGAGGTTGGAAAGGAGTGCTGTGGAAGTGTGTCTTATTGACATGACACGGCCACTAGTCATCAATTCACTGCAGCTANGATCACCTGCACAAGACTGGACCCAGCATGATTTCATCATGGTTGGCTAACAAGCTCATGAGGCCCCATCACTCACTGAGAGACTATGGGTAATCAATGTGTACTGAGGAGAAAGAGTCATTTTCTTCAGTGGTACAGCCACTAGTAAGTTGCCAGGCTCCAATAAATAACTAAATAGGCCCAGACTCACACTCCTGTAAGCAACTGTAATTAAATTCAATGGGTCGGAAAAGAAAAACAGGTAGGAAGGGGCGTGTCAGGAAGCAGGGCTCAGTTTGTGGTGGGAGTGAGGGTAAGAGAATTGGGGTTTTGTGAAAACTCATTTACACACATGTATGAAATTGTCAAATTTTGAAAAAAATAAAGGTTGTTGAAATGTTCCAGATTAAAGGCTCTTAAAGAAACATGACAATTAAACCTAATAGTTAATAATAAACTAGATCTTGTATTGGGAGAGGGAGGTTCCTGTGAAAACACTTCTGGGTCTATTAAAAAAACTAAAACCTGTAGAGAATGATATTAAGCTTATTTAAGATGATAACTATACAATGACTACAAGAATATCCCTATTTTGCAAAGTACCCACTGAAGTGAGAGGCAAAAAGATGCCTTGTGGGGGGGGGCAGTAAAAAGTATAATGAGAAAAAAGTACAATGATTAAAAATAGGCATTTATTCTCATTGGGAAATTTTTCTGTAAAGTCAAAATTATTTCTAAATAAAAGCTGAAAAGACCGTCAAGTAAGTATAAGTACTTAAAACGACAATTGAAGCTAGAGAGATGGTTAAGATGGCCAACGTTCAGAGCACAGTGCTCTTGTAGAGGACCCAAGTTTGTTTCCTAGCACCCACATCAGGTGGCTCATAACCACCTATAACTCCAGCTGCAGGGAATTCTAATGCCTTCTGCACACACACACACACACACACACACACACACACCTTAAAAATAAGTCACAATTCATTAATAACTGGAAAAAAATTAAGTATCTCTATAAAAATCACTCCTATCCATAGAATAAAACACTAAAAATCTTAAAGGATGCTAGACAGTTAATAAAGGAAAGACATTCAAGAGCTGTGCTGAGCTAGGCATAGTGGCACATGCCTGTAATTCTAGCACTCAGAAGGCAGAGAAAGAAGGGTTGCAGCAAGTTTCAGATGGGCTCAGTCCCCAGCACTGAGGCAGCAGGATCTTGAGTTTGATGTCAGACTGGGCTACACAAAACTCTATATGAAAAATAAAATTATTCTAGCTGAGTGTGGCAGTACACATCTATAATCCTAACACTTAGAAGGTAGAAGCAGTACTACAGCCAAGTTTGAGGCCAACCTGATCTATAGAGGGACTTCCAGGACAGCTAAAGTAAGAAAACCTGCCTCAAGTAACAAAAAGAAACTTTTATTCTGGGTGAAAAAATAGCAGACTGTCAACATGTTAAAAGATGAACCCATTTTTATTTAATAAAGCTTAAATAAGTCTACACAATTATGGAATCCTGAGGTCAACAGTTTCTATAGGCTCCCTGATTTACAATGCCTGTTTCCCAATTCCTTGGGAAACGACCAGGTTGTTTCAGCCTATTCTGGAGATACATTCAAGCCAGGCCTGTGGATAACTAAAGGAAGCTGCAACTCCACAACTACTTCAGAGTTTTATATCCAGAGCAAAACAATCCAAAAGCATGAAGGAATAAATGCATTGTGTAGTAAACTATGACCTATGAATGGCAGCTATCAGCGGACAAATCCCTCTCCAGCCTTCTCTCTTCTGACCTTTCCAAGGCATGGCAGGTCCAGAAAATCTGTCTGGAAGTTATTCAACATGACAACAAACCAAATGTGTCTGCTTTAAAAAACTGAGATCATGGGCTGGAGAGAAGCTCAGTTGATAAGAGCCCTTGTTATTACAGAGGACCTGGGTTCACTTCTTAGCACCCACATGGTGGTCATAACCATGTCTTAACTCCAATTTCAGGAGATTTCTGACTTTGTAGGGATAAAGCATGAACATAGTAGACTCACACAAATGCAGGCAAAACAATCATACACGTTGTGGTAGTTTGAATGAGAATGGTCTCCAGTTGGTGGAACTGTTTGGGAAGGATTAGGAGGTGTGGCCTTGTTGGAGGAGGTATGTCACAGGGGACAGGCTTTGAGGTTTCAAAAGCTCATAATGCCATTCCCACTTAACACTGCCTCGTGCTTGTGTACCAATGTGTGAGGACTCAGCTACTGTTCCTGTCCTATGCCTGCCTGCCTGCAGCCATGCTTCTCGCTATGGACTCTAACCCTCTGAATTGTACATCCCAAATAAACTCTTTCCTGCTAGAAGTTGCCTTGTGGTCATAGCATTATCACAGCAACAGAAAAGACAAAATAAATCAAAGAAAAGATTGACATCAGCTTCTTCATATCACTGTTGCCCTTAGATTGCACCTTCCATTAAAGCCTGCCTTTTCTGTCTTCCAGAAAAATCAGGGTTAACACAAGTTTTTCTTATTTAACATTTATTTATGTGTATCTATGTACACAGGTATGTGCGCACAACTGTGTGCGTGTGTACACAAGAAAGCCAAAAAGATCCCCTGAAGCTGAATTACAGGTGGTTGTCAGCCTCCTGATGTGGGTGTTGGGAACCCAATTCAAGTCCTCTGGAATAGCAGCAAATGCTCCTACCAACTGGGCCATCACTCCAGCCCCAGTTTTCCTTATTAATGATTATGGAGCCAAACATGGTATATTCCTGTAATCCCCACACATGGGAGGCTAAGGGTACTTGGGTATATCTGAAGACTGGGGACAAGGAGACACAAGGTAAATGGTATTTGGGCTATCACAGATTCAAACATCAGCACAAGAGATATTTGCTTTCAAATCTCTTGGGTGTTTTAGGATCAAAATCATTAAACAAAAGAGGGATGTTGTATTAGATTTTTTTTTAGATTTACTTATTTTATATGTTGCTGCAAAAGCACTTGTTGCTTTTAACTCCCAAGCCATGTATCTTGCCTCTCTTTTTTTTTTAATTGTTNCTCGGTAGCCCAGGCTGGCCTCGAACTCACAGAGATCCGCCTGCCTCTGCCTCCCGAGTGCTGGGATTAAAGGCGTGCACCACCACCACCCGGCCCTTATTTTATCATTTATGTATGACTATTTTACCTGCATGTATGTATGTGCATCGTGTGTGTGTGCCTGGTGCCCAGAGGTCAGAAGGCACTCAAACTGGAGTTATGCATGGTTGTGAACCATCACTTGGGTGCTGGGAACCAAATGGTCCTCTGCAAGTGATCTTAACTGCTGAGCCATCTCTCTAGATCCTAACTATTTTAAAAGTCCATTTTATTACATAACTATTTTCTANTTTATTCACATTAATAACAACTTTTCATTTTTCTCACATTCAAGTATCTCTTTAATTAAAAAAAAGTACCAATAAAGTCACTTTAAGTACATTTTAGTTAAAACATTAAAGAATTCTTACTTTCCTCTCAAAACAAACTGTACTGTTTTGAGCAAAGCTTGATAGCAACTAAAACAAAGATATTTAACAGACCTTACCACACATAATTCTAGATAAGGACCACTATCTCACAGATCACCTACAAAACCATGTAACTGAAACATTAAGGTATTTTTCACCTTGGAAGTAAAAGAAATAATGTAAAATCTAGTAATGTTTCTTTTTCTCCATTTCTAAATATTTTCAGACTGGCTAACATCAGAAAGCTCCTGTAATCNAAATGCAACAAAATGTTAGTACAATCTCTACTTCTACGGCACATTGATTCAATTAACACTCTTCTGTAACTAGAACACAGAACAGTTTCCTCTATTCCCATGAAGGGTTGCAGCTCATGTACCAAGGGCAGAAAAGGCCTAGCCTCCGATTTTTGTTTTTACCTATTTAATGTCAAGGTCCTGCTATACTGATTGGGTTGGTCTTGAATTCCTGAACTCAAGCAATCCTCTCACTTTAGGCTCCTAAGTAGCTGGAACTAATGGACCACACCTGGCTTTCCTTTGTTATTTTACACAATGTCTGACTCTCTAAAGACCTTCTATGAACACTGGCATTCATCATTTCCCCTCGACTGATTGTGCACGCAAACCTCACCTATCCATGCACTGAATTAGGAGGTGACTAAGGCTAGAAGAGGTCCTGAAGGCGGGAGCCCTGAGGCAGATGGTAGCTGTCAACTGGGCAGAAATGAGGCCTCATCAGAACTCAACCATGCTGGTACCACACACAGACTTCTATCCTCCAGAACTGTCTAAGCCACCAATGTAGCAAACTGCAACAAGGATACTGTAATAGCCAAACTGTCAATACTACAATCTGTTTTCTGATGTCTGAAAGCACTCATTTCATCCATCCTTTAAAAACCCAGCAGGCTGTGTTTTTAACAGCTCTAACAGCAAAATGGAGACTTCAAACAAACAAACAAAAATCTTAACTAAGCACTGTTAATGACGACAACCATAGACCTTCTCTTAATCTTTCCAACAGCCTTATGAGACAGGTATGATGTCTACTCAGGTCTACCATGAAAATTCACATTCACAAAGAAACTGGCAAGGGAAATGACTGAGGGCAACCTGTGCCTAAGCCATCTTTCCAAGAAAGCAAAGGTGAGCACTTGAACAGAACAAAACAGGTCAAATGTCTAACTCTCAGTCATNGCAACTCTCAATCAACATCCTCCCACGTGCTAGGAAAGCACTTCTACTCCTGAGCCTACACCACCGGCCCCCAAAATGATTTACCTCCGAGTCACCTTAACATTTTATTTCTATAAAATAAGCAACTGATCGGTGCAGGTAAGAGAAAGAAATTTCATTGAGAAATGCTTAATAATGTTCAAAGACAATTCCGTCTCCTTAGGCCTAAAGACAGAGTACACTTATCTATCAATCATAAATCTGCAATTAAACCAAGAACACTTACCAATAACATTATGTTTTGAACTGAAGGGATCTACAATTGTTTGATCTCGGTAACTTCGGAAACCCTGGATAATCACCTAGTGAAGAAGAGACAGCCTTCAGAACACACACAGGAAGAAGTTGGATGGCAACATTCTTTCCCTTACATTTCTCGCTTCTCATTTAACGCAAGACAGAAACATTTCATTTCGCTTTGGAGCATGCAAGCTAAAAACCTGCTGAAGCCCTTCCGATGATCTGCAACCGCTGCTGGTGCAGTGTGGATGTGGGAGGAGAAAGCTCTCAACATTAAGAGGTGTACAGAGTCAACTGCACCGCTATACTAAGTAGGTGTAGCCAAGCAGGCGAGGGGGTCCCAGCTTGCCTGACTCCAAGCTCGGAGGGGGCGGCTTTGGGTCAGACCAGTCCAAAGAGTCAATGTTGGGGAAAAAAAAAAGTGGGGGGCGTCTGACACGTCCAGCAGAAAAACATGCCCAGACGTGTGTGCATGGGCTCCATCCCTGCGGTGGACTCCTGCGCGGGAAGACCATTTGACAGAAATAAACAACTGACTGATCAGGCGCGACATGTTCTGCAACGAGGGCCCGCCCTTCTTCCCAGGGAAAGCCAGCAAAGGCGAGGTAGTGACAGCCTTCCGTGCAGCCCGGGCCCCGGGCACCGCCATCCGTGCAGGACGAACGACGCGGCCCGCCACAGCCCCTCACGAGCTCGCAGCCCCCCGGGGACCCGACAAGGCCCGGCTTCTGCCTGCCAGCCGCCGCGCCCGGCGCTCCGCTCCGCAGCCCCGCTCCGCTCCGCAGCCCCGCGCCCTGAGGGGAGGCTCCGGCTGCAGCGGGACCCTCGGTCCGCCCGGGGCCCGCTCCTCCTCCCCACCCCTCTCCCCAGGCTCCCGCCAGCTCGGACCCCCCCGCGCGCGCGGGTCGCGCCGGGACACTCGGCCTCTCCCGGCCCGCGAGGACGAAGGACGCCAGCCCCTACCTGTTTGATGTACATGGCTCCGCGGCCCTCGGCGGGGCGAAGACTTCACCGCGGAACGGCAGCAGCGCGGCCGCGGACACCCGAGCCCCCTCCCACCGGGCTCCGCTAGCTCCCGCTCGCTCTCCTGCGGCCAAACAAAATGGCGGCTGCCGCGGAGGCGGAGCCCGCGCGTCGGGCGGAACCACCCTGGAGTCGGCACAGGGCGCGGGGGGAGTCGGGGCCAGCCCCGCTCGGTCGCGTCGGGAAGATGACTCCCCCGCGGCCCTCGCTGGCGCATTCCATGTGATGACCTAGCTTTGATCGTACTGTTGGCTGAGAACTAGTTGGGAGCTGGGCTCGGAGAAGCGTCGCTTGCAAGGCTGGCCTGTCCCACCTCCGTACGCGGGGACTATGGTCGCGCTCACGGGGGGCGGGGCCTGTTCGGCGCCAAAGCCGAGAGTAANGCGAGCGGAGCCAATCGCCGAGCGCGCCAGAGGTCACGCGGGCGCCCGGCGGCTTAAACAGGGTGGCCTATCNGGCCAGCGCCTGGCTTGAATGTCCGTCTCTTTATGAGTCTTAGGGTTCGGTGCTCGGAGCCTCCTCGGCTCCATTATTCTCTTTATTACCTTAGAGCGCCTCCTGCCGGGTCTGAGCCGCCAGACAGCTCCGAGAGGACTGGAGGATGCTAGAAAATTGGAAGGGTTTGTGTTTGATTAGGGAGGTTGTTTTTGTTCGGTTTTTCGAGGCCAGCTCTAGGACTGGCCTGAATTCACCTTGTAACGGAGGATGACCTTGAACTCCTTATCTTTATCCTTCCCCTTGTAAGTGCTGAGGTAATAGATGTGCGCGCACCACCCCATCAGACTGAAAATTTAATGATGTGTTAGGTGTGGTGGCACAAAAATGCCTTTATTCCCAGCAGTCAAGAGGCAGAGGCAGGCGGATCTGTGAGTTCGAGGCCAGCCTGGTCTACAAAGCGAGTTCCAGGACAGCTAGGGCTGTTGTTACACAGAAACCCTGTCTCGAAAATAAATAAAAAATAATAATGTGGTAATATCCTATGAGCCATTACATCTCCAAGTCTAGAAAGGCTTGTACAATGCCACAAAGCAATTTCTTGAAATGCAGTAGGTACGGGGAGCAATCCTTAAATGCATCTTTCAGTCCTAGGCTTCCCTGGAACTCACTCTGTAGAGCAGGCTGGCCTTGAACCCACCTGCCTCTGCCTCCCCAGTTCTGGGATTAAAGGAGTGTGCCACTGAAGACCAGGTAACTCTCTAGGACTCCTCAAGGCCTTTGACACCAAATTGGGACTGCTGAGGCACACCCAGCCTCACAAGCTGAGCAACTACCAGGTCCTCAGCCTCTCTAGTGAGGAGCCTACACAGGACCCTCACTAGTACAGCCACCACACACAACTAAGCAGCCAAAACAGTGCCTCCACGTACAGCTGGGTGAAATGCTCTGCATAGTTCTGAATGCCATCCCTATAGTAGTGCAATGTGAAGACCTGAAGATAAGGATTTTGAATAAAAATTCCTCAAATAAGAAAAAAGCACCGAGAAAGGAGAGCACTAATGAATGCAGATGCTCACTGAGTAATTCCAGTTCTCTTGGTGTCTGCCTTAGTCACTGTTCTATTGCTGTAAGGAGATACCATGACCAAAGGAACTCTTGTGAAAGAAAGCATTGAATTGGGGGCTTGCTTACAATCGTAGAGGTTTAGTTCATAATCACTATTGCAGGAAGCAGGCAGGAATTGATTCGGAGGGACTTTTTGTAGAGATGTACTAATACAGCTAGTAGAACTATTGTCCTAATTAATACATAGGAGATAAAAGAAGCAAGTTCAAACCCTAAAGAAACACTTTGAGGGACTGGAGAGGTGGCTCAGAGGTTAAGAGCACTGACTGTTCTTCCAGAGGTCCTGAGTTCAATTCCCAGCAACCACATGGTGGCTCACAACCATCTGTATGTAATGAGATCTGGCACCCTCTTCTGTATATATAATAAATAAATAAATCTTTAAAAAAAAAACACTTTGAAAGAAAGGACATTGGATCTAAAAATTGATAGAAGAGGCCGGAGAGATGGCTTAGCCATTAAGAGCACTTGTTCTTGAAGAGGACTGGGGTTCTATTCCCAGCACACACATGGAGGCTTACAACCATCTGTAACTGCAGTTCCAAGGGACCTCATACCTTCTTCTGGACTCTGCAGACACTGCACCAATGTGGTGCACAGACATACATGCATCCAAACTACCCATAAACATAAAATTAAAATGAACAAATCTTTTAAAATATATTTATTTATTGTATGCATGCTTTTATGTGCATGCCCACATGCCACAGTGCACACCTGGAGGTCACAAGACAAGGTTATGGAGTTGGTTCTCTCCTTGGGGTGGGTCCCAATACTGAACTCAGGTCATCAAGTTTGCACGGCAAGCACATTTATTTACCCTCTGAGCCATCTCACCAGCTGTCTTAGTTACTGTTGCTGTTCTCTGTGGTGCAGATGATCAAAGAATGTAATTTAGGCTCTTTAGCAGCAGGGAGGTCCAGCGTCTGATGGACTGAAGCTTGAATGGCCATTTAGAATCATATTTATTGATTATTAAACAAAAGTTTTCTTTTTTGAGGGGTAAAACGCATTCCTCATACCAAAGACCCTTTGATATATTTATATGTCCCCAAAGGACATCATTATACCCCTGCAACCATTAGTCCTTATTATGTGCTGTTTGCAGTACCCAATAATACAAGTGTGCCAGCATAGTCTTGTGACCAAAGGAATACAATAGATGGAGAATCCCTTCAGAAAAACAACTCTAGAAATCATAGAAAACAATCACTGTTCTCCACTACAATTTCTCCAAAGTACCTCCAACAAACAACTACTAACGTTACCCTAGATACAGTGAGAAGCAACTGTTTCATTCTAATGTTTACCCTAGATACAATGATGCTACTAGATTCCCACTACNAGTTAGTGTTTCTATTGCCGTGATAAAACACCATGACCAAGGCAACTCATAGAAAAGAAAGTGTTTAATTGAGGCTTGCTTACGGTTACCGGTCTTAGTCCATTATCACCATGGCAGAGAGCACGGTGGCACAAAAGCAGACATGGTACTGGATAAGTAGCTTAGAGTTCTACATCCTGATGCTCAGGCAGTAGGACACAGGAGGTGGAGAGGGCTGGACCTGGCACAGGCTTTTGAAACCTCAAAGCCCACCCCCCAGTGACTCACTTCTTCCACCAATTCATGCCTTCTAATCCTTTCAAAGAGTTCCACTCTCTGGTGACTAAGCATTCAAATACATGAGACTATGAGGGCCATTCTTATTCAAACCACCACACCAACCCTTCACTAAACACTCTCCTGTCTCTCTGTCTCTGTCTCTGTCTCTCCTCTCCTCTCCTCTCCTCTCCTCTCCTCTCCTC
>LZPO01055085.1:360121-391049 GCA_001675575.1 Neotoma lepida | reverse complement strand
CTGGGTTCACTGGTCAGCCAGCCCAGCCTACTAGCCAGCTCTAAACCAATAAGAGACCCTGTCTCACAAAACAAGGTGTATAGCAGACAACATCCAGAGCTGATCTCTGGTATACACACACACACACACACACACACACTCCCCCAAACAGGTGCATACCCACCCACAAAAATATGTATGCATGAGCTTGCATCATGTACACATATGCATAGAAACAGAGCCAGACAGCTGAAATTGCTGCAAGCCCTGTTGGTTCATCATCTTGTGTATTCCTGACCTGTCCTGTGCTCCCACACAATCGTGGCCATACTACTTCACTTATGGGCTACCCTGAATACTAAATGATTTTGTTTTGGTAAAGGACTTAGAGTGGAGCGAGGCACATGGGCAGTTCCCTGTGCATGCTTGTTTAATTAATAAAAACATGGTAGCATTCAGATGGAAAAGTNGCTTTCAAGCAGAGGAAATAGAGAATGTGAGAAATCAAGTGTGGTCCCTGTACTTGGTTCACCCATACTTCACTGAAAATATTCCCACCAGCCACACCTGGGAGGGACTGTGGAGAACTTTTTGTTGATGACTCTTAGTTTGCAGGTAAAGAAACTCAAGTCAGAGAGAAAAAGTNGTTTGCCAAGCTAGGAGGGTAGAATAATAATACCCAAAGACAGGGCTGGAGAGGTGGTGGCTCAGTGGTTAAGAGCACTGGCTGTTCTTCCAGAGGATCTNGGTTCAATTCCCAGCACCCACATAGCAGCTCACAACTGTCTGTAACCACAGTTCCAGGAGATTTGACACCCTCACACAGACAAACCACCAATACACATAAAACAACAACAAAAATAATAATAATAAAAAATAATATCCAAACACATCCATATCCCAAGCTCTAGAATCTATGGATATCTGACATTATATGTCAGAGGGACTTTGCTGGTGTGACAGTTAAAGATTTTGAAGTAGGGAGACTATCTTGGCTTATTGGGATGGGTCCAAGGTCATCACGGTTCCTTATAAGAGAAAAGGAGACAAGAGTGTGCACCAAGGACCCAAGGCATGTATGTGTGACTAGGACCTCTGTTCTCTCTCCACCCCCTTCCCCAGTGGTGCCCTTCTGAACTGAGCCCTTGTTTTACTGTTCTTTGTCCCAGGCACCAAGTTTGCTACTTTCAGCTTTGATAAAGTGCCCTCCTCCTGCTCCTGCCTTTAGCAACAGGTCAGAACCTCAGCAGCAGAAGCCAGAGTGTAATCAGAAAGCCAGTGGGAACCTTGGCAAGAAGTCACCTTTGGGCAAGGTTCACAAACAAGGCTGATGAGATCTGGGGAAAGCAGCCTACAGTAGAGAAGTACAGTGTGGGCCNCTGGGAGATAAGACCAGGTGAGTGAGCTGGGAAATGGGCAGAATACCACTCCTCCAGAGCTGTGTGCAGAACTAGGCTGGGCAAAGAGGCTTTTTTTCTTTTCTAATTTTTAAAAAATTTATTTATTATGTATACAGTGTTCTGCCTGCATGTATGTCTGCAGGCCAGAAGAGGGCACCAGATTTCATTACAGATGGTTGTGAGTCACCATGTGGTTGCTGGGAATTGAACTCAGGACCTCTGGAAGAACTGCCAGTGCCCTTAACCACTGAGCCATCTCTCTAGCCCCATGAAGAGGCNTATTAAGGCTGGATTTTGAAGGGATTGGTTCCAGCCCTCTCTTTTGAATACTCCAAATCTATGAAGCTTGAGTCTCTTATATAAAATGGAATAGTGTTTGCTTTAGAACTATATTTATCCTCTTATGTACTGTAAATCATCTCTAGATATTTATGACAATGTAGATACAATATAGTTCTGTATTGTTGAGGGACTGTTCAGGACAGACACAGGTGGCTTTTCGTTTGTTTATTTACATTTTGGTTGTTGAGTCAGGGTCTTGCCGTGTAGCTTTAGTTGGCCTGGAACTTGTTATGTAGATTAGACTGGCCTCCAACTAAGGGCTGGACTTACAGGAGTATGTATGTCACCATGCCCATCTCAGACAAAGTTGTTGTTTGAGACAGGGTCTCTGTATAGTCTTGCTGTCCTGGAACTCACTCTGTAGACCATGCTGGCCTTGAACTCCTAGCGATCCACCTGCCTCTGCCTCCCGAATGCTGGGATTAAAGGCGTGTNCCACCACCACCACCCCCCCCCCGCAACCTGTTTGTTTGTTTTTTGAGACAGGGTCTCAGATAGCCCATACTGACCTCCAACTTCCCATGTAATCAGAGGATGGTGGCCTTGAACTCCTAATCCTCCTGCCTCTCCCTCCTAAGCTCTGGGAGTACAGGCATTAACCAACATGCCTAGCTTTCTTTGAGATAAGACCTCACTATGTAGCTGCGGCTAACCAGAAACTCACTATGTAGANNAGGCTGGACCTTCTGCCTCTGCCTCCTGTGTGCTGGGATTACAGGCATTTGCCATAAAACCTGGGGTTAGTTAAACCCAGGAATGCAGAACCTTCAGCAATAGAGGACCAATTATATTTGGACAGAAACATCTGTGTAGTAGAAAAGAGAAAGCCATCAGGGTACTGCTGTTGGAAAACTCAACAACAACAACAAAACCCAGGATTAGCCTCGAGTCAGGGTAATGGATGCTGCTGGGATAGGTGGGAATATAAACTTACCTGAAGTTTCTNGAAGGCTGTTTGTCAGTAAGGATCACCNATTCTTCGGGACGTTTGTCTAGTGTAGCAGCTGCCAAGATACTCATTGCAGCACTGTTTACNATGGGAACTGCTCGACAATGCAGGTGAGTTACGTACACGGCATATGACTGTATGGGTCACTATACCCCACACTGTTTGAAAAACTGATGCTGTGGAAGGAGACTGAGAGAAGGGAGCTGATGTTAATACACACTCTGGGGAAAAGAGCAGGTAGCGTGAAGCAGCAGGAGAGTGAGATCACATTTTTAGAGATTTTATTTTATTTTTAATTATTTAACTATGTATTTTTATGTGTCTATGTACATGTGTGTGCAGGTGCCCACAGAAGTCAGAAGAGGGCATTAGATCCCCTGGTCCTGGAGTTACAGGTGGTTGTGAGATATTTGATGTGAGTGCTGGGAGCCTATCTCAGGCCCTCTGCAAGAGCAATATGCACTCTTAACCACAAGCCATCTCTTCAGTCCTGAGATCCCATATTTAAGAAAAACAATACATTAAAAAAATCCAAAAAGACATATAATAAAATGCCTCTGATTATTGTCTCTAGCTCATGGGGTTGGAGGAAGCTTCAGTGTTTTTCCTTTGGCTTACCAAATGTTTTCTAGTTTAATAACTAGCAGGATGAATGCAAATCATCTGTGAAAACAATTAAAAGGAAGCAAACACTAGTGATACCCACTTGGTGCCCAGATCTTTCCGTTTGTCATCTTGCTTAGTCTCTGAAGAGCCCTGTAGGGAGGTGTTACTAGGCTCACTTTACAATGTGGAAATGGACACCGGACATCAAGCAACTCACCTACGAGCACACAGTTCCTAAGGGCCAGAGCCAATCATTCCTAGCCTTGTCCAACCACTTGCCTCCTTCTAAAGAATTCCCCAGTGTCTCTGGGATTTGTTCTAGGCAACTTTTTAGGGGGGGGGAGGTGGAGGTAGTTTGAAACAGCCTTGTTTATAGCCCTGGATGTCCTTGAACTGAATATGTAGTTCAGGCTGGCCTAGAACTCACAGCAATCCTCCTGCCTCAGCTCCCCAGTATAGGGTTACAGGTGTGAATCAGCAACCTTCTTGCATATTCAGTATCCCTGACTTGCCTTCCTATCAGGACAGAGGGCATTGCCACAACAGAAATCGTGCTGCCCCTGAACTTGAGGATTGGTCTTGGAAATCAGCACATCTATTTCCTCTGTCATTGTTCCCATTTTGTTGATAAATCAGAATAAACTGGTCTCTTGAAACCTGATTAGGGAGAGGAGAGCTGTGGGGGAGCTGGTACCCTAGATGAGGACCAGGCCTGAGGGCCAAACTCACAGGCTCTGGCTGGCTGTNTTGGCTGCTTTCCTCTGAGCGTCCTTCACCCTGACACTTAGAAATTAGGTCATTGGAAATAAAGCTTTCTCTTCTGTAAATACCAGCACCTGGGTGACCCTCTCCCCTTAACCAGCATATGCTAACCTAGGACCCTGGGATAAACATTGGTTTTCATTGTGAAGTAACCAAAAAGAGAGACACACCAGCCTAGAGTTGGCACCCATACCACTCTGTATAGTGTTTGGCATAGAACCAACCATCCAACGAGGAATAAATTCATCCCTGGCCACAGAAACCACCCAGGTAACAAGTGTTATCCATAACCATGGGGAACCTGGGAGAGACTGCTTCTATTGTTACTCGCCTTTGCCTACTTGTGCAAAGTTGTCAGAATACATGGGCATGCATGTATTCTATTTGTACACATGCCTATACAATACATATACATGGATGTATTATGTGGATANTTAGGAATAATATATATTAATACACAATATATAAATATATATTATGTATATATATGCANNTGTGTACATGTGTCCTCTGCACTTTAGGTTGGATTCTTGGCTCCAGCAACAAGTAACTGAAGGATTTAAGAGAGGGCCATAAAGGTGCAAATGTGCCCCAGGAGCCAAGATGTTGGGTTCCAAGTACAAGCCTGAGCCCCTGGCCGCTCTCCCCAGTACCCTTGACCCAGCCGAGTATGATGTGGTGTCTCCGGAAACCCGAAAGGTGCAGATCGAGTGCTTGGGGATAAGGGCCGGGCTAAAATGGGAATATCTGCTTCAGTACAACGGACCCCAAACGCCAAACGCACATCGAAGATTATGCCTTGGTTTGTTGGAGTTATGCAAGATCAGCAAATATTTATCCTAATTTCAAAGCCACTCTCGGGAACTCACTTTTAAGAGCTGTAGCAGCATTTGGGCCCCTCGTCTTCTGGTATTATATTTTCAAANCAGACAAGGACAGAAAGGGAAGACTTACACAGGAAGGAAAATTGGACCGAACATTTAACCTCTCCTAGTAAGTTCGGCAAGGAAGACTCTATTTATTTCTTGCATAAATAAATATTCTTTTAATCACTGAAAAAAATGAAAAGAAAGGGGCGTAAGCCCCGCCCCCGCCCCCAGGGCTCAGTTTCCTAGTTCATAAAGCAGAAAGAGATACAACGCCTAGCTTGCCACATTTGTTGCAAGGATCAAATTAAAGTACGGGTCAGGGTCAGACGTGGTGATGCGCACCTTTAATTCCAGTACTCAGGAAGCAGAGGCAGGTGGATCTCTGTGAGTTTGAACTTGAGCTTGATCTACAAAGTGAGTTCCAAGACAGCCAGGGCCACATAGTGAGATCCTGTCTCAAAAAAAAAGGAAAGAAAGAAAACAAAAGAAAGAGTAGTGGGCTTTCTTTAGGTCAGAAGTCACCAGAGTGGTCAGAGAACTGAACAAACCTTCAGTGTTTCCTGAAGCCCCGAACTATGTTCTCCTGTCTGAAATGGCTGAAGGAAAGGGGACAAAAGGAATGGCTGTGGCCTGCCTGCACGAGTCCAACACTCTCCTCTTCCAACACCCATTCAATGGGNTATTCATCTTGTTGACTGTCTACTGTGATCCAGGCCACAACTTTGATGGCACATAAACAGGAGAAAACAATTTTTCCGTGTGTGTGCATGTGTGTGAGTGTGTGCTTGTGTGCATGTACATCTGTGTGTTTCTGAGACAGGGTCTCCCAATGCAACCCTGTCTGACTTGGAACCCATATACAGACCAGATTGGCCTTCTCTCTGCCTCCTAAGTGCTGCGGGATTATAGCTGTACACCACCACGCCCAGCTTAAAGAAGAATCTTTTTTTTTTTTGGTTTTTTGAGACAGGGTTTCTCTGTGTAGCTTTGGCGCCTTTCCTGGAACTCACTCAGTAGCCCAGGCTGGCCTCGAACTCACAGAGATCCACTTGCCTCTGCCTCCCGAGTGCTGGGATTAAAGGCGTNCGCCACCACCTCCCCAGCTTAAAAAAGAATCTTTAAAGAAAACTTATCATACAGCAAAATGGACTTTTTTTCTTTCCTGTATACAATCCTATACACTTAGACACGCATATATACACACATATACACTCCAACCAGGATATAGAACAGCCATCAGACTTTTTTAAGATTTGTTTATTTGTTATGTATACAGTGTTCTGCCTGCAGCACCAGATCTCATTACAGATGGTTGTGAGCCACCATGGGAACTGAACTCAGGTCGTCTGGAAGAACCTCTGAGCCATCTCTCCAGCCCACCATTGGACTTATAATTTCTAGTTGGATACTGTGGTAGTTTGAATGTTATTGGCCCCCATAAGCTCATAGGAAGTGACACTATTAGGAGGTGTGGCTTTGTTGGAGGAAGTGGGTCACTGTGGAGGNGGGCTTTGAGGGTTCATATATGCTCAAGCCATGCCCAGGGAGACTGAGACCANTTTCTGNTGCCTTCTGATCAAGATGTAGCCAGTGCCATGTCCTCCTGCACACTGCTATGCTCCCCGCCATGATGATAATGGACTGAACCTCTGAAACTGTAAACTGCCACCCCTATTAAATGTTTTCCTTTATAAGACTTGCCGTGATTACGGAGTCTCTTCACAGCAATAACTAAGATACTAAGGAAATTGAGGAGCAGAGAGTTTGAGTAATGATCCAGGGTCAAGCAGGCTCATGCTAACCCAGATGACAGAGGGACTGTGAGCTCTGTTATGGAGTGTGTGTGTGTGTGTGTGTGTGTGTGTGTTTGTGTGCACGTGACCACTCCCAGCCACATTTTAGGATTTGGATAGTTTCATTTTTGTCTGTGAGGGTGGCTCTGAGGCAAGAAATACCTTAACCTTTAGAATTTTAAGAGTTCTAAGCTGGGTGCAGTGCTCTAGACTGTAATCCCAGCGCTTAGGAGGTGCAGGCAGGAGAATCAGAAGGATTTAATGTCATCTACAGCTACAGAGTGAGTTTAGAGTCAGCCTGGGCTACAGAAGACCCTGTTTGGAAACAAAAAGCCTTGTAGAGTTTTCAGTGCAGCCGGATGGCCCTATCTACCCAAGGGAAGTCTCCTTCCCAACTGACTTTCAAAGAGCTCATGGCTCCCTTGCCTCTCAGGCTCCGTTGTTGGAGTGGTTCTNAGCCTCTGGGAAGCCCTTTCTGAGCAAATAGGAGAGAACTGGGGTTTCCCCAAAATACACATGTCTTCCCACACATGTCCTGACACATGTGTTAGAGACAAGAGAACTGGGTGAGTAGGCACCCCATGGGGAACCCACAGTCAGTGACTACCTCTTTACTTCATGGCTGAGGCTGTCCCACCAGGGCCCCTGTAGACATGGTTGTGGAATGGCACTAAGCTGAAAGTAGGTTTCTCAGCATACTTGTGAGATTACAGAAGGGCTGCCCAGCCCTCCAGAGCCATCCAGAGGTCATAATCATTGTGTTACTTACTACTAAGTGACAAAGTAGGAGCGTTAGAGAAGAGAGGACCCTGAATGGGACAGGAAGTGGTCACTGTGATTCAACCACAAGCTTTTCTTGCAGTGTCACTATCAAGAGTGACACAGTCTTTGGAGAAAGTCACTATGCAGAAACCGGAGAGTGGGTGGATGAGGGAAACTTGGCAGTGAAACCAGGAAGGAGTACNGCCTCCTGCTACGTGGGTGGGCATCTTCCAGGACCTTGGGGCCAGCCTCGGCCTCAGACACAGAGAAAATCCTTCTCTACAGAGAAGGATGGTCCCTAAAAGGCAGCTTCTCACTGCTTTCCTGAATCGCATACCTTATTGACAGAGAGTTACTGTTTGGACAGGTCACTTTATTTCTCTAGGCTTCTATTTTTTGTTCGTTTGTTTGTTTTATTTTTTAAAGGGATACCAAATCTATAGCTACTAATAGAGTTGTGAAAATCAAGTAATAACACACAGAGACATGTGCGCACTCACATGCACACCCCAAAATAAAGGTTTAAGGTAGGTGGAAGTAGTACACAATGGCAGTGACTGTGTTGTTAGAGTCAGAGACTCCCAGAAGTGGAAGCCTTAGTCTAAATCATCTGTTTTCATGTGAAAAACAATATGAAATATGAAAAGCTTATGATGTCTCCAGGTGGTGAAACAGAAACACAGCTGGACCCAAGAGCCACTCTGGCCCTGTCTGTCTGTCTTTCTCTACCCCCTGTCCTCCTCTTTCTTTACTGTAGATCAGTCATCACCTATGTATGTGATATCAGCTAATTCCCACACAAGATTTGCAAAGTGGCTCCATCTCTAGGCCTCCATGCCATTCACAATGCTTCCATTGCTCATCTCGTCAACCCTGCTGAGGACTGTCTCCAGTTGGGCATGGCAGCTCATGCCTGTGGTCCCAGCTGCTCAGGGGGCTGAGGTGGGAGGTCAGCCTGGACAACATGGAAAGACCTCATCTCAAAGACAGCAAGACCCTCCCAACTCCTTGTCTCTAGCCTACCTCCCCGGCAGTCCTCTGAGATGCAGTCTCCTCCCAGGATGCTGATCTACCACCCAAACACCACACCAGCTCAGCACATTGCACACAGCCTTCTCTAGGAAGTTCANCAACCAACAGCCAATGCACACTTGCAGAAGAGAGTGGTATCCTAGCCTGTAGGAGGATCCTTCACATGATTGCCCCCTCAAAAAATTATAAAAAGTAATTTAATTCTAAGCAGTCATATTCTCCTCTTTGTTTTATGTCAGGCCCTCTTCTAAGTGCTGTTCATGAAACATCTTTATTTTTTTCTCGGGAAGCAAGGAGAATTCCTCCTCAGCCTACCATTCCCCCTGGCTTTTCTCCGACTTCAAGTAGCTCAGCCATGGTATCTGCAGCTTGGGACGGGATCCCAGGTACAGGTTAAGGGTCTGAACTTCTCAAACACACTCATTGTAGCTGTAAGCATATTTTTAAGGAGAGATCTGCCACCTGGTTAGGATCTGGTCCCCTCAGTTTCAGGGTCAGCCTGCTAGTAGTTAGCCACGTCACCTTGACAGTCTAAACCCTTAGAGGCTGTTNTTGACCTGGTGGGCTCTACACTGCCCCTCCATGCCCTGTAGCCTCTGTCATCAGCACTCAGCACTTCCTCTCTCGGCCTCTGGACAGCTGATGTTGTGTCACATGACTGGGCTTCTGAACAACTCTCTTCTCTTCCCCTGCAGCGCTGTCTCCCCAGATTCAAGCTCTGGATTGAATTCAAGCGCGGGATTTTTTTCCCTCAATAGTAATGTGGATTGGACCTAGGGCCTTGCTGGATCTCCGCAAGCACTTTCCCACTATGCTGTGTCTCCAACCAGCTTTTGCTTTGAGACAGGTTCTCACTGTGTAGCCCTGGCTGTCCTTGAACTTGCTATATAGACCAGGCTGGCCTCAAATTCAGACTGCCTCTGCCTCCCCAGTGCTAGGATTTAAGCTATGCATCACCACATTGGGCTTCTAGCCCTCTTTTTTACTTTCTATTTGACACAAGGTCTCCTTAAGTTGCTCGGGGTGACCTTGAACTAACTCTTAGCCCAGACAGGCCTTGAACTTTCAACCTTTGAACTTCAGCTTCTCAGGCAGCTGGGACCACAGGCCTGTGCCACCAAACCCAGTTTGGAATTTAATCACCTTTTGTTCCAAGATTTGTTTATTTTTGTTTTATGTGTATAAATGTTTTGCTTGCATATGTGTGTGATACATGTGTGCCTAGTGCCACAGAGGCCAGAAGAGGGCATTGGATCCCTTGGAACTGGAGTTACAGACAATTACTTGCAACCCTGTGGGTGCTGGGAATCAAATTGGGGTCCTCTGCAAGAGCAGCAAGTGCTCTTAACTGATGAGTCACTTCTCAGGATTTAGTCTTTTTTTTTTTTTTTTTTTTTTAATGATTCACCTTGCCAGGATTTAGTCTTTTGTTTTGTTTTTTAACTTAAACCAATTTTTATTTTATTTTATGTGTATAAATATCTTGCCTACATGCATGTCTGTGTAGCACAGACGTGCAGTCCCCAGATGCAGGGTATCAGATCCCTTGGGACTGAAGTTACAGATGATTGTGAACCACCATGTGGGTGCCGGGAACTGAACCCTGGTTTCCTGGAAGAGAAACCAGTGCTCTTAACTGTTGAGCCATCTCCTGATCCCTTCTATGGCTTAGTCTTAATTAGATTTTATTTAGTGAGCTGGCGAGATGGGTCAGTTGACATAGTGCTTGGACACAAGCGTGAGGACCTGTGTTCCATTCCTGGTACCTATGGTGGCTCTGCACTTGCCATCTCAGTGCTGGAGAAGTTGGGGAAGAATGAATCCTCGGGGCTTCCTGGCCAGCCAGTCTAGCAGAATCAGTGAGAGACTGTNTCAAAAAATAATATGGAAGGGGCTGGAGAGATGGCTCAGAGGTTAAGAGCACTGGCTGTTCTTCCAGAGGTCCTGAGTTCAATTCCCAGGAACCACAGGGTGGCTCACAACCATCTGTAATGAGATCTGGTGCCCTCTTCTGGCCTGCAGGTATACATGCAGACAGAATACTGTATATGTAATAAATAAATAAATCTTTAAAAAAATAATAATAGTGTGGAAACTAATTGAAAAAGACGCCCAATGGTGTTGCTCTAGCCTCCACGTGTACACACACAAACACACACTCACATGTGCCTACATACAAATGCATACACACATGAATGCACACACACAGCTTTATTTTGAAGTTGGGCCTTGAAATGCATGCCTGCAACTCTAATACTTGGGAAGTGGAGGATCAGAAGTTCAAAGCTATCTCCAGCTGCACAGAAAATTTAAGGCCAGCCTGGGTTACAGGAGACCCTACCCTAGTTAGCTTTCTGTTGCTGGGATAAACACCAAAAGCACCTTGGAGAGGAAAGGGTTTATTTCCTCTTACAGCTTACAGTCCAGCCTGAAGGGAAGTCAGGCCAGGAGCTCAAGCAGGACACCTGGAGGCAGGAACTGTCAAGAGACCACGGAGGGCTGCCGCCTTACTGGCTTGCTCAGCCTGCTTTTGTATAGGTGTGGCACCAGCCACGGTGAGCTGGGCCCTCCCTCATCAATCACTAACCAAGAAAATGTANAACAGACTTGCCTACGGACCAATCTCATGGGCGTATTTTCTCAGTCTTCCCTGATGTCTCTAGTTTGTCTCAAGCTGACAAAAAAACTAGCAAACAAAGACCCCCATCTTAAAAAACAAAAACAGGGCTGAAGAGGTGGCTCAAATTTTCAGAGAATTGGTTGCTCTTCCGCAGAGGATCAGAGTTTGATTCCCAACACTCACAGGGTGGCTCACAATCATCTGTAACTCTAATTCCAGGGGTTCTGATGCCATGTTCTGGCCTCCACAGGCTGTGCACAGACATAAATACAGACAAAGCTCCCATATACATAAAAATAAACTTCTAAAAAATATTTTTAAAATTGAAAATAACCAATACAACTTTATTAAAAAACAAAACAATAGCAACAAAACAGGCTACAAGCTGGTTGTGTGCCATATGCCTGTAATCCNAACGTTTAGGAGACTGAGTTAGAAGGATTAGTGTTACCATCTAGTTGGCAGCATGAACCTGGGAGAGCAGGGCCTAAACATGAGCCGGACTAAAGTCTCATGCACAAGCCAACTTTATTCAGAGCATCAGGCAATTTATACTCTGAAGGTATTCTGAGTGTTAATCAAGGTCATAAGCAAAGGTCACGTGAGTTTAGGCTGTATACAGTCACAGGGCAACATGTGCTTAGAGATATTTTTGAACAAAAGTAAGATGATGGCTAATCTGAAGCAAACCCACTCCTACCTACTCTACCTGGGAGGGGCGAGGAAGCACATTCCAGAACAAATCCATGTTATGGAGGAACAGACGTTGCAAGACTCTTGTCTTGTTTTCTTGGAGTTTTCTTACAAGCTCTCATGACAGGATTAGGAATTTGATGCTAATAGCCTGGGCTACATAGCAAGACCCCGTCTCAGCAACAAAAATCAAAACCAGGTTGTAGGTATATTTGTTACTCATTTATTTATTTTTATATAATTTTGCTTGAAAATATCATTTACCTTGGGCCAGCAAGATGGCTCAGCAGGTAAAGGCACTTGCCACTCAGGCTTGGTGACTGAAGTTTGACCTCTAGAACCAAGAGAAAGGTAGAAGGGAAGAATGGCCTCTGACCTCCACAGGTGGGCTGTCACACACACGCTCCATGCCAATACATCATACAAACTCACAGTGATAATAAATTTTAAAAATAACAAAGTGTTATCCACCATGATGTCTGGGGTTTTTTGGTACCCTCCAAGGAGACTTTGTGCCCAAAGCAAGAGCTTCACTTCTTCCACCTTAGTCCTTGACTCACTGGTTTGCATTACCAGAGTCCAGCACAGTCCCTAGAAGTGTGTTAGGTCTGTTTCCACAGTTAGGTGAATAGATGGAAAGGACTCCAGCCTGGGAATGAGGAACTCTCTAGTCCAGGGTCTACAATTATTTATGTGGTATCCGGTCACTGCTGTCAGCCTCAGTCTTCTGGTATGAAAAATGCCTTGGTCTGTTCTTGCTGTAAACACTGCAACACCCATAGATACAGTTGTGGATCGAACATGGAGAGATGGACACTGGTTGGCTCCTTGCCCTGGGAGCCGCTTGCTGTTGTGCAAGCCTCCTCCGAGATTAAAACATTCCATCCTGCAGGGGAGCTCCTAAAACAGGGAGGTAAGTAGTTAAAAAATAGCTTCAGGAAGTCCCTGAAACTGACCAGATTCACCAGGCCCCTCCCCTAGAGTAAATAAAGCTGAGAGTCCTCCTCAGAGGAAGAAGAGGGGAGCACCACACAAGACTCTCAGGAGAAAAGCTGCAAAGAAGACTGATACCAGACCGGCTGCCTGGGAGACCCAGAAACCAGCCCCGCTGCCTAGAAGAGATTTAGACAAACTACGACATTTGGAGAGGACGCTTGCCGACCTGTTGAGCTGCCAGTAGGCTGTGCAGTGTGCCCAGGTTTGGTGGGTCTTGGTGATGCAGTTGTCTTTGAGGCATTTCTGTTCCTGTAAGTAACCCCAATAAAACTCATTAGTGGTACATGCTTTGGTCTCTCAAGGGTTCTCTACCTGGGNTGACTAGATAAGTGTGCTTCATCTCCCCAGGAAAAATGTTGTCACACAACACTCACATTTGAGGGAATTTAGGCATTTGTCCCTGACAAATTGTGTGTCTGGGGACTGTTGTGATGTTTGACAAGAAAAGGTAAGTGTCCTACACTGTGTACCCTAAGATCCCTCCACACTCAAAGATGGAATTGCATTCATATTTCTTATAAATCGGCCACTGAAAGTATGAACACTAACTACACATGGGTGCTGGGCTGTGGGTACCGCTCCCTGCTAGGATTCCAATTCCATGGGGCACTTACTAGCTATATGTTCTCTGAAAATTACTGAAATTCTGCTGGGTAGGACTGACATTAACTGTTCCATGTTGTTTCGAGGTAGTAGATAACTGTAATCTTAAATCAGCCTTCACGGAGCTACTACAGGATCCCTGCCAGCTCTGGCTGGGTATACGTTCACTCTTCCCTCCCTCCATCATTCCAGGAACACTGCTTTAAAACTGATGTGGAAAGTGGTCCCTGCCAGGAGACCACTTAAGCTTATGTTTGAATTGGCAGCAAAGCCTTGAAGTTCAGCTGGGGGTGGTAGTTTAGCCTGGGTGCGATAGGGTACAACCATGCCCTAAGGAGCCCAAGGCAGGAGGTTTGTGAGTTCAAAGCTAGCCTGGGCTATACAGGAAACCTTTACTTGAAGAGGCGTGGGGCTTAAAAAGAAGGGAGTGAAGAGGAATTTCAGGAACCAGGGGATAACAGAACATAGGTATGGGTGCTTTCTACTTCACTGAAAACAGCAACTCTTTCAAAACCTCAGGCAGGGGCTGGAGAGATAGTGCAGCAGCCGAACACTTGTTCTTGTAGAGGACCTGGGTTCTATTCCAGGCATCCATGTGGTGGCTCACAGTCATCCATAACTCCAGTTCCAAAGGATCTGAAGTCCTCTTCTGACTTCCAACCCCACCAGGAACATAGGTGGTGCACATACATACATACTGGCAAAACATTCAAACACATTTTTAAAAAATTTAAAAAAAGAAGCAACTTCCAGTCACTGTCCTCACTTGGTCATTTCTCATAGAATCCTAAGTAGAACAATCCACTTTTGGGGGCTTGGTATCCTCCGCTATAAAGTGAGGACAATCAGCCCTCCACGTGTCTCCAGCTCCAATGTAGCTTTGGAAGGTGTGTGTGAGAAAGCCTGAAACCCCCACTTCGGCCCCATCTCCCACGACCGACCTCTACCATGGTCACCAGGACACCTACCCTTGGGTGCTATAGGGACAGGTTCCAGGGGATTAGAAGGGAACTCCTTCAGAGCACCCTCCTGGAGACTGGGGACACTGGGGGTGGAATGCTCCACTCTGCTGGGCATCTGAACCCCGGGGCAATGCTAGGGACATCTGCCTGCCTGCAGCCTGGAACCCAGGAGCGCATGGCACAATCACGGGCCGGGGAATGCAGCCCAGGCAGTTCCCACGGGCTCCTTGCTCAGGGTGGGATCCCTGGCTTGGCGGGGGCCATTGGAATGACACCTGACAAAATATTAATTACTGTTGCTTCCAAGGTCCCACCAGTCACAGTGGCGGCGGGCCCTGCCCAGGAAGTCCAAATAATCGGCATCGCTGGTATTTTAGTCACCCCGATGGGGAGCCGGGTCACCTGACTCCACAGCTGCTCCGAGGCAGTCTCAGGCAGAGCCACTTCCCGGAACCGAGTCCGCGACCTGCGAAAACAGGGGGCCTAGGCAGGTCAGGGTGGGTGGGGGTTGGGGGACGTGTTGGGGAGGAGGAGAGGAAAGTATGGAAGACAGAGTAGAAAAACTTGCCATCTGGGCACAGCGTGCTTCTCTTTAATCCTAGCAGGCATACACGAGTTTTTATTTTACCAAAACAGGTTGAGAAATCTAAGAAAATTGCCCGAAGTCCCAACCTGGCAAGAGTCAAGGCTGGGACACTGTGCACTAATGGCAGGTAATTTCCCAGGCCGGAAAAACCACTCCGGCCTAATCAGTGGGTGAGCGAGAACGTGAGAAAGCGGTGGGCAGACTAATCAAGGTGACACCGGGCCTGTGGGCACGCCCTCTTTGTGACANCAAAAGGACCCCTGGAAGAGGAAGAGGGGGCCCACTTGCAGTCCCCTCTTACCCACTCTGAATTGTGGGAGTTGAAGCAAACAACTTCCCCCAAAGCCCCTAGAGATAAAATTCAGTAGCCTAGGTCAAATGTCAATTAAGTATCGGTTAGTACTTCAAACAATAATTCCTGAATCTGAAATGGTTTTTGTCAAAGGATATTTGTAATTTATGCACACATCCCACTTCATCACTCCCCGCCCCTCCCCAATCCAGTTGTTAGGGAATGGTGATTACCACGTGTTAATATAGGGAAGTGCAAATGCTACAAGGTAGGGCTGTGTGCACACAGCTATGTACACAGACCAGCACAACTGTTCAAAGACTTGGGTAATGGAGTGCCCATCTCCTCGTACCCAAGGCCAAGGGGCAGATCAGCCCAGTGCAGCAGGCCTGGGTACAGACCACAGTCAATCAAGNCAGACTTCACAGCCCAAGATCTGGCTCCTGGCCCCTGAGGACCCTTGGCTGCCACTGCCTTCACTGTGCTACCTGGCTGTGGTGACAGGTCATCCNGAGCACACTCTAAGTGAAATGGCAGTTTTAGGCCCTTGCTGCTCTGGGCCTACTGATGTTTTAATTTGTTGCTTACTTTTCAAGACTGGCATGGCATGTCTCAGATCCCAGCCAGNTCTACGCAGNGGACCCTCTTGTTTAAGATTGCCAGACTATGTTTCTATGGCTTGTCAGCTTAAGTCCTGATCCCTGTCAGCCACTCACCAGTATTCCAGAGCAGGGCTCCAATCACACATACTCATCATGCCCTATGCATTTAAGTCCCCTGTGCCTCCCACTCCTGTTCTAAGTGTGATGGAAATTTCTAGAAAATAAACCAGAATCANNTTCTTGAAAACATTCTCAGAAGCTGAAAACCTACCACCCACTCTATGACCGTGGGAACAGGGAAAGCCATGTTGTAAAGGTCAGGAGGCTAGGGGTAAACCCAGAACAGGGGNGCAGATGCAGAGGATGGAGAGGGTGCAGGGGTGGGTCAGTCTTCCTGGCACTTCCTGCCTGGTACCAGAGGCCTGACTCAGTGTAGGCCTCCTCCCTGCCTTCCTTGACCTTTGGAGTCTGAGAGAGGAAGCCCTGGTGGGTTGGGCCCCCATGGNCCCTTGCATGTCCCTCTCCTATGCTGGATAGAGACAGCTTGTTTACATGTCTACCTCCATGCAACTGTTAACTTCTACAGGACAAAGACTGTGCCTTTTCCACCCTGAATCCCTGATGNCTGGCACAAAATGTTACTGGAGTGAATGAGAAGGTGAATGGACGGAGGGCGCTCCCCATTTCCAGCCGAGCAGCGCCAACTAGGATTTTCCAACAAGTCTTGGTTAAGTTGAACAGCCATGGCCTTTAGCATTGATAAACTGTGCTTGGAACTCTGGCTTTTAACCCACAAGCAGACTCCTCCTTAACCTCTCCTGTGCCTCATTCTCCTCATCTGGAGAGTGGGGTAGAAAAGATACGAAAGNGCCTGTGCCTGGTGGGCCCTCAGGACAGGCTGGTGTGTCCTCCCACACTGTTCGGACTAAATTACTCCTTCCTGTTCCGCACCTGAGGAAAAGTCCAGAAATGGGGAAAAGGTTAAGTACATTAGAGCCTACCAGAAGTCGAAAAAAAAAATATTAGCAGTTGATAAAAGGCTTGACCAGTGATTTTTTTTTAATGACATAAAAAATGTGTATTCACGTGAGGTGGAAAAGGAGCTAAAGTATAATATGTTATATGGTGCACACTTATGCTTGCATATGTAATGGACAGCTTCCAGAAGAGTCTACAAGGAAGAGTCTACAAGTCTAAGTGATTTCCTTCTATGGAAAGCAAAGAGTAGAATTTGACTTTTCACTTTATAGTCTTCTATTCTGTTTGTATTTGAGTGTGCAGGTATAATTGCGCTTTATGGTATGTGTGTACATACATATATATGTGTTTTTCTGTGTGTGTGTACACATATATGTCTTTGTTTTACTGTAAGTATGTGTGCACACATATACGTCTGTTTTATTACGTGTGTGTATACATACGTTTGCGTGCGGCCTATACATGTGTGTGTACAAGTTTGTGTGGAGTCTAGAGGTCCACTTTGGGTGTCTTCTATTATTCTCCGCCTTATTGTTTTTATTTNGGTTTATGTGTATGTATGTATGTGCACTGGATGTATGCCTGGTGTCCACAGAGGTCAGAAGAGGGCATCAGATGCCCCAGGACTAGAGTCACAGACAGTTGTGAACCTCCATGTAGGTGTTGGGAATCAAACCTGGGTCCTCTGGAAGAGCAGCCAGTGCTCTGAGCTGCTGAGCCATCGCCTTGCTCCCCACGCCTTGTTTTTTTGACAAGGTTTCTCACTGAACCTGGAGCTCANTGATTTCATCAAGACTAGCTGGCCAGCAGTCAGTCTCTAGGGATCTCCTGCTCTGCTTTCCTGATGCTCAGAATACAAGACACCACCGTGCCTGGAGAGAGCTGGGGAGCCAAACAGCTCCTCATGATTGAGGGGCAAAGGCTTTACCAAGGGAGCCAGCTCTCCAGCTCCACTGTAAGTATATGCTAATATTTTCATGAACACCAAAAACCAGACTGCTCGATATGGTAGTGCACACTCTAACCCAGAACTGCAGAGGCAGAGGCAGGTGGATCTGTGCNTTTGAGACCAGCCTGGGCTACATAGTGAGCTCCTTCTAGAATAGCCAGAGCTACATAGAAAGACCTGTCTCAAACAAAACAAAACAAAAAGACAAAAAATAGCAACAGCAACAAGTAGACAAAAATAAAGTAACAAGATCTCAGTAGTGGTTCTGTTGGCAGTAGTGGAATTATTGAAATATTGTTTATGTTTTCCTGCCTCTCGAGTGCTGGGATGAAAGGTATGCACCACCACAACCACCCTAATATTTTTCAATTTTTTCTAAGCTTACACAACTAGCTTTTATTTTCTCCATAATGTGCAGGAAAGACAAAAATCATTTCAAGTAGCTTCTCCCCTCCAGAGTGGGGGGCAGACAAGTGACTGTGTGCACAGTGTGGACACAAAGGTAGGACAGGGTACAGGCTGTCATAGTCCTGAAGCCATAAGGTTTCTGCTGAGTCATCTAACATTGCTTAGCCTCAGCTGGCCAGTGGAGGCGAGAAATGCTCCCACTCTTGNCTAGGTCATTCTTAGTCATCCTCTGGGTGATCAGGGCNGGGGGCAGGGGCAGGAAGCTAGGTGGAAGGAGCCTCATTCTGGCCCTGGGGCCTTCTAGACTGAAGGAGTCAAAGACCTAGGCCTCCTACCCATGTGGCATTGTCCCCTTAGGGATGCCAGCCNACTGTTGGTGAGTAGAAGGGTTGGGAAAGGATGCAGGAAAATGCCCCCTGGCCTTTGGCTGGTACCATCATCCTATGGAAGCTGCTGTGAAAATTAATTACCATTTGTCTGGAACTTGAGATTCCCCAGATGAAAGACCCAGTAGAAGGAGACTCATGATGAATACGTGTTTACGGTACTGACTTTCATCCTAAACATCCGACATGACAATCACATGTCCCTCCCCTAGCCTCCCACTGCCAGGACATCCTGCCTCAAAGTGTCAAAGGTCGAGCTTCAGAATTGAATCAGCACCAAAGGGGGAGGAAGGAGGGGAGGACACGGGACAGGTGACATCTGTGTTTCAGATAGCTAAACTCAGGTGATCCATTCTCCCAGGTTAAAAGGAGGGGTTGCAGCAAGGCTGGGGAACTGAGGCTTGTAGAGAGGGATTATGGGATATTCTGAGCTAGTCCTCATTCCTGCCAGCCTAGAACCCTTTAACTCTCTCTAGAATTGAGGAATGGNAGGAATTCTAGAATGTTCTAGCTCTGGCCTCGCCAGTGCTAGGCAGCTTGCTCCTACATGCTGACGTCAGATGGAGTCCACTGCAATGCTTTTTCCTCCAGCAAACTGCACTGACTCTTTGTAGACAGCTTCTGAACACTGACAAGACTGGGTCCGGCGGCCCCACCTCCNGGAGAACCCTGGTTTTCTCCCTTCTTTTTNTGCCTTTCTGTCTTCATTTCATACATGATGACAGGTGATCTCTAAAACCATGTGAAGTTTCTCTAGCCAGGGGGACAGAGTGAATCCAATGTGGGGGAGTCTTTGGTTTATTTGTCGATTTAGACAGGGTCTCATTGTCTAGCTCTGCTTTTGCACCAGGCTGGCTTTGAACTCACAGAGATCTGCCTCCTCCTCCCCAGTACTGNGATTAAAGGTATTCAACACCATGCCTGACTGTTTTTAAATTTTGTTTTGTTTTAATTTTGTTTTTTAAAACAAGGTCTCATGAAGCCCCCAGACTATCCTTGAACTTGATAGATAGCTGACCATCTGGCCTTGAGTCCCTGACCTTGCCTCCACCTCCATGCACTGGGATTATAGGTGTGTACCACCATACCAGCTTTTTATAGGCTTGGTTTTTTTAGTTAATTTTTTTTCCCTTCTTTTTTAGACAGGGTCTTGCATCATAGCCCAGGTTGACCTAAACTTTCAATCTTCCTGCCTCTGCTTCCTGAGTGCTGGAATTATAGGCACAACCACCATACCTAGTAAGAGAGGATCTTGAAGACTCCAGCCCCTCCCCCAAGAAGATTGAATTAACCACCTAAGGGAACAGTTAGCCAGAGACTGGCCTGTGCTCTGAACTGGAGAAGTCAGGAAACTGTCCCAGGCTCCAGGTGTGGAGGCCCAAAGGCATGCAGCTGAAGTGGACCTTGTCAAGAGAGCCCATCACAGTCAGAATGGAAGGTTCCCAAGAGGATGGGGGGCAGTGAGGGCAAGACTAAGGAGGCCTGAAGAGCCGAGTTAAAGATCTGGGATTTGCCTAGAAGACTCTAGAGACCCCCTGCAAAGTCTCTGAGCCATAGTGGGACATGATGCAAGTTTGAGAAGAAGGTGAGATATTCCAGGAGATGAATCTCATCNTCTTCCCTCTCAAACCATCGACTTCTATTTTAGCTGATGACACATCGGCACCGATGTCACCTCCCCCTGCTCTCTGACACACTAGCCGGTTTTATTTTCATGGCACTCAACGCCCTCAGCCAGGACCATTTATACTCTTGCTTACTTCCTGTGCCTCCGTGTCCCACAGAACATAAACAAAACAGGGTAGGTGGGGGAGTCATTAGCTTGTTTTCTTCACTGTCGCCTCTCCAGCACCTGTGACAGGCTAATGGCAGATGCTGTGAGTGTATTTGTGGAATGAATAGATAGATTGATAAGTGGAATGATGGCATCACTATTTCTGTCCCAGGGCCCCAAGAACCATGGTGATGCTTGACTCATTCTCCTGTGCAGAATCTGGCCATCTCTTTGTCTAGATGTGTTCTGTTTCCTCCCCCAGCCCTTTGCCTGTGCGTGCAGCCTCTACCCTCCCTAACAACTTCGAGCTCCTTGGGCAGAGGTTTTGCCTCATGGTTTTCCCGTGGGGCCCTGGAGCCATGGCCATGACAATTCCCATTGATCCAACCTTTACGATAAATGAACGACTGCTGGTGTACAAGATTCACGAAGGGGAAAACTGCAGGTCGGAAGAGCAGCTGAGGATAAGGTTGGTCTTCATTGACCCCAAAAGACAGAAAATGATAGGAAGGCAAGTGAATGGAGATGAGGGAAGTGAGGGTGGCTGGAAAGCTGAGGCTGACTCCCCAGGGATCAGACTGCTCTGTCCAAGTGCTATGTGTTCCGTAATGAGACTGTCTCAAAGAGAAAGAAGAAGCTGTTTTAATATTAATGTGTAAAATCTTTCAGATTATATAAACATAATCACAAATACTTATAAATACTATATTCACATGAAAATATTTAATATATTCTATACACTAATATATAATCTAAATTAAGAATACTTACACAAGTAAATATTCTTATACATATACACTGTTGTTAGTAAGATGAGACTCATAGTTTGTGGTGGTTTGAATAAAAATGGTCCCCGTAGGCTCATAGGGAGTGGCACTATTAGGAGGTGTGGCTTTCTTGGGATACCTGTGGCTTGGTTGAAGTGTGTCACTAGCAGGTGGGCTTTGTGGTCTCAGAAGCTCAAGCCAGTTCTCTTCCTGCTGCNTGCAGATCCAGATGTAGGATTCTCAGCTCCCTCTCCAGCACCATGTCTGCCTGCATGCCGCCATGCTTCCCACTGTGACGATAATGGACTAAACCTCTGAGCTTTAAGCCAGCTCCAATGAAATGTTTTCCTTTATACGAGTTGCCGTGGTCATGGTCTCTCCACAGCAATAGACACCTTAACTAAGACATAGTTTTATAACCTGCTTTTTGTTCACTTAATTATATGTGATGAACACAAAGGTGCTTTTATAAGCCCAAAGGGCAGTTTGAAAAGATAACCTTTGGGATAAACAGGAAGGCAGGAATGATGGATGAGTGTGAAGTGAGCTCTGTGGTTTTGATAAATATTATTAAAGTAAATAAATCTTAGCTGTGCTGCCAGGGTAGGTACTCATTAGCTCTGTGAGCAAAGCCACAAATGAAGACTCCTGGAACACTGGTGCTTGAAGGAGCCATTGAGGTCATCTAGTTAAATCCCCTTACCTTACTACTGAGAAGCTACACGCCAAGGCCATTAAATAATATACCCAAAGAGATGTCACAGGCGTGGTGGCACAGCCTACAACATGATGTCCCAGCCACTCAGGAGGCTGTGGCAGGAGAGTCACAACTTCAGGACCTGCCTAGGCTACAGAGTGAGTTCGAGGCCAGTTGGGGCATTTCGTAAGACTTTGACTCAAAAAGAAGTAAAAGGGAGGCTGGGGCTACAGTATAGTGAGGGAGTATTTGCCTAGCAAGCCTGAGGCTGGAGTCAACCCTCAGCACTAAAAACAGGAGGAGGAGGAGGAGGAGGAGGAAGAAGGGGAAGAAGAGGAGAAGGAAGAGGAGGAAGAAGAGGAGGAGGAGGAGGAAAAGAAGAAAGAAAAGAAAAGATAATAAAGGAAAGAAGAGATGGTTGATGGATAGATGGCTCAGAGCACACAACACTCTTCTAGAGGACCCAAGTTCAAGTCCCATCACCCATGTCAAGAGGCTCACAACTGCATGTAACTCCAGCTCTAGGGTGATATTATGTCTCTGGCCTCCATAGGCACCTACATTCATGTGCACAGACACATACACACATAGACATAATTAAAAATAAAAAGAAATCAAGAAGAAAGAAAGAAAAGAGAGTAGGGAAAATCACTGGTAAAGCTGGTCTGAGAATCCAAGCCCCAACTCCCAGTTAGTGTTTCAACACCGATCACACTCGGTGACAGTACGTGTGCTTCAGTCACACCAGACTGGCATGCAGAACAGAAAGAAAGGAGGCCTGTTCTAGTCTGCTTTCATCTCCTCATCTGAAAAAGGGAAAGTGGTCATCTCTCCCTTGAGAATGGCAATGAGAATTAGGAGAAAACACACACAGAAGATGCAGCCACATGTCTGCACATAGAGCAAAGAAAGCATGGATACCGTGTTTATTCACGCTCTGGCAGGAAGGCTCTGTCTCGTAACCTTTAACGGAGCTTGAAGTCACAGCAGACATCCATTAGAGAAGAGAGAAGAAAGCCATCTGTGGTGCTGGGCCAGCCCTGTCTACCAGATGGGCAGTGAGCAGGAGAGTATACTACCAAAGACAGTAGGTGCCTAGAGTGAAGCTGTGAGCTCTGGGGACTCTAGGACTGTGTGATACTTACAATAGAAGGACCCCCACCCCAAACAGTAGCTGTGAGGTCACACCCACAATCCTTGGACCAGCCACTTAACCAATTAAGGGTCAAGGAAGGCTGCTTTTTCTGCATTAAATATCTGTCTTAAGTATAACCAGCTGTTTGTTGTGTCCCCCAATATATTGTGCACCCCAATAAACTTATCTGGGGTCATAGAACAGAATAACCACTAGATAGACATANAGGCCAGAAAATGGTGGCACACACACCTCACACCTTTAATCCTATCACTTGGAAGGCAGAGATCCATCTGGATCTCTGTGAGTTCAAGGCCACACTGGAAACAGCCAGGCATGGTGACACACAGCTTTAATCCCAGGAAGTGATGGCAGGAAGCAGAAAGGTATATAAGATGTGAGGACTAGGAACTAGAGGCTTTTAAGCTTTTAGGCTTTTAGCAGCAGCTCAGCTGAGATCTATTCAGGTGAGGACTCAGAGGCTTTCAGTCTTCGGATTCATGGAAACAGATCAGCCGAAGAGTTGGTGAGGTGAGGTTGGCTTTGGCTTGTTCTGCTTCTCTGATCTTTCAGCTTTCACCCCAATACCTGGCTCTGGATTTTTTTATTAATAAGACAGTTTAGCAATTCATGTTACAGTTTGTAGCACTGTGGATTTATAACACATCAAAGTGAATTAAAATTAAATTAATTACAATAGCACATATTTTTAAAGAAGGGAGTCACATAGGTAATCTTTAATCTTGTCTTTCACTCTACACAGAGTATAAGAATGGTATTGTTTAAAGGTAGTAATAAGGGGTATATTGTAAATCTTGGCTAAACTATTAACACCAAAAGAAATATAATCAGCCTGGGTATGGTGGTATACATCTTAATCGCAGCACTTGTGAGTTCAAGGCCAGCCTGATCTGCTCAAGGATGAGCCTGGGCTGCTACATGAAGTGGAGAAAATATGAAATCATGTAAAAACACTCAATGTATACAAAAGAAGGTAAGTACAAAGAGGGATAAATAGGAGACAAACAGCAAAGGGTAGATTGAAGTTATGTTGATTGTTAAATAAAAGCTAATTTAAAACATAGAAGATCCAAAGAGAAACACAAAGTCATACTGTTTGCTACTTATAAACTCTGAGAGCCTGGGTCTATCTCAGTGTAAGACCCTTTGTCTGGCATGCGTGAGGACCCAGGTTCACTTTTTGTAGAACAACAGCAATGAGCAGGAACAACAAACCCTCTAAATATAAATACACAAATTGCAAGTAAAGGGGCTGAGCTGGGCATGANGGCACACGCCTTTAATCCCAGCACTCTGGAGGGAGGCAGGGACAAGTGAGTTCTAGGCCAGCCTGGTCTACACAGCAAGTTCCAGCACAGCCAGGCCTACATAGAGAGATCCTTTCTCAAAAACAAACAAACAAACCCTCCCCCACCCAACCCCCCAAAACAATGGAAAAGTAAAGGGGCTGGGGAGATGGCTTAGCAATGAAAGAGCATAGCTGCTCTTCAGAGGACTGGGGTTCAATTCCCAGCACCCACATTGTTAGGGATTCTATTGCTGTGAAGAGACACCATGACCACAGCAACTCTTATAAGGAAAACATTTAATTGTGGTGGTTTGCTAACAGTTTCAGAGGTTCAGTCCATTATCATCATGGCAGGGAGCATGGCAGCATGCAGGCAGACNTGGTGCTGGAGGAATAAGAGCTGAGAGTCCTACATCGTGCAGGCAACAGGAAGTGGACTGAAACACTGGGCAGTATCCTGAGCATAGGAAACCTCAAAGCCTGCCCCCACAGTGACACATTTCCTCCCAACAAGATCACACCTCCTAAGAGTGCCACTTCCTATGAGATCATGGGGGCCAATTACATTCAAACTACCACACACAGAGGCTAACAGCTATCTGTAACTCCAGTTCCAGGGTGTCTGATCTGATGCCCTCGTTTGGCCTCTGCAGGCACTGAATGCATGCAAACAAACAAAACACCTACACACATAAAATGAAAATATCATTAAAAAGAAAAGAAAAGGGAAAAAGAAAAGTCAAAGTTAATACCATGCCAGGCATGGTGGGACATGCCTGTAATCTAACTACTCAGGTTGAGACAGGAGGATTACAAGTTTATCCAGTTTGAGCAACATAGCAAGATTCCTCCCCAACACACACACACACACACACGATATATACAATAAATACAAAATTAAAACATATTAATCAAGCCGGGCACAGTGGCACAGGTCTATAACCTCAGCACTCTGGATTATCATAAATTCAAGGCCAGCCTCTGCAACATAAATGAGTTCAAGACCACCTAGGGCTACATGCAACCCTGTGTTACTAAAATTCCTTCTCAGAGGGAGACATAAGTAACATCCACCCCTCCTCCTAAGGCCCCCACTACAAACTAAAGTGCAATTCCACCAGAGTTCAGTCTATAGAAGCAATGAGTTTATTGGGTTTCCTTCTAGAGCATAGGTGAGGGCTTTCCTACTGGATGTGGGTCCTCCCTCCACCAAAGGCTGCATCAGAAAGTCTTTGCCTGGCAGGCAGAGTTAGAGCTCCCACACCCCAGTCTTCCTAGACAGATATACTCTACTCCTCCCCAAGGCCACATGCGTATGACCCTCCCTGACCCTCTATAAAGTGTACAAACTGTCAACAAGTCCAGTTGGGATGAGGTTTTGCAAGAGGACACATTGGAATGCCCCAAGCCTGCAGTTGTTTGGCTCAAAGGATAGTCCTGTCCAACAGCTATCTCAAAAGATAAAAACCACAGCAACTCTTAAGAACAAAGGCAACCTCCAAAAAGCCCAGAACAAATTTAGTTGCCTCAGCGAGAAGAACAACGTATCTGAAAGACGCCAAATCTACTAAAGCTCACTCAACAACAACTAAGTCACTGGGACAGCTCTCTCACTACTAAAGAAACATCATGNATGTCTTACAAACCTCACAGAAAATGCCAGGCCCCAATGCCTACCTGGCAAATTCTACCAGACCTTTAAAGAAGAAACAATAGTCACTCTATACAGTTGTTTATAGAAGATGTTCAAGAAAAAAAATGCCCACCAGTTGTTTTACTTCTCTATTTAAAAATTAAAATGACATTTACTTGGTCTGGAGACATGGCTCAGCATTTAGAGCATGTGATACTCTTCCAGAGGACCCAAGTTTGATTTCCAGCATGGACATCAAGTGGCTCACAAGCACCTGTAACTCCACTCTGGAGAGAACTGAAACCTCTGGCCTCTGTGGAAATCTGCTCTCTCTCTCTCTCTCTCTCTCTCTCTCTCTCTCTCTCTCTCTCTCTGTGTGTGTGTGTGTGTGTGTGTGTATACGCACACACACTCAAAATGGTAAAAATAAATTATGTTTATTTTAGTGTATGTGGAAGGCTCATATGTAGGTCAGAGAACAATTTGCAGGAATCTGTTCTCTCCTTCCACCAAGTAAGGCCTGGGGATCAGACTCAGGCATCAGGCTTGGTCAGTAGGTACCTTTCCCTGATGAGCCATCTCGCCAACCCCTCTCTAAAAATTTTATGAGGGAAGCGTTATTTCTGATACCAAAGCAAGACAAATGCATCTCTAGAAAAGATTAGAGATGAGTATCCTTCATAACCACAAAATCTTTAACAAAACATTCGCAAACTAAAGCCAACAATATNTTTAAAAGAGTATAACACAGAAATAAGATTTGATCAGTATTTAAAAAGTAGTCCACAGCTGGGCTTGATGACATACACCTTTAATCTCAGCATTACCAAGAAAGACAGGCAGTTCTCTGTGAAGCCTACATATTGTCTATATAGTGAGTGCCAGACCAGCCAGAGATACATAGTGAGACTCTGTCTCAAAACAACAACAACAACAACAACAACAATAATAACAACATTCCATTGGTCAGACATAGTGGCACACACCTTTAATCCCAGCACTCAGAAGGCAGGGGCAGGAAGATCTCTCTGAGTTTGAGACCAACCTGGTCTACACCGACAGTTCCAGGACATCCAGGGCTACAGAGAGAAACCCTGTCTCAAACAAACAAACAAACAAACAAACACCAATTCACATAGGCAAGCTGGCTAGATGAATTCGAAGGAAGAAGTTTTTGTTCCCAGGATATCAGATGACTTGAATTCAGTCCCTGGAAGCTACTTGGTGGGAGGAGAGAACTAACTCCATGGCACATGCACACTCCCCACCCTCAAAATAAATAAATAAACGTAATTTCCAATAAAAATATATCCATGTACTAACGCTAAGAAAAATTTCCTCTANAGTATCCTCAAAAGTTCTCGAGGGCTGTGGATGTATCTTGGTGGTAGAGCATGCCTAGCACGTGAGGGACCATGGGTTCAATCCCCACTACTGCAAAAGCAATAAGGAAATAGATAAATCTTAGGACTAGTTTGACAATAGTAGTCCAAGACTCACACAGTAGAAACTACAGAATGCTGATGAAACTAGTTCCAGAACATCTAAATAGGGGCCGGGAAAGTGGCTCGTGGGGGAAAAGCACTTGTTGGAAGAAGCAATGATCAAAGTTCAATCCCCAAGACCCATATGAAGGTAGAAGAAGAGAACTCACTCCATGTGGAGTCCTCTGAACTCCACAGGTGCGCTGTGACATGCACACCGCCCTCCACACATAACACACACATGCAGACACACACAGAACACCCCCTCCACACACATAACACACACACATGCAGACACACACAGAACACACACACATGCAGACACACACAGAACACCCCCTCCACACACAGAACACACACACATGCAGACACACACAGAACACACACACATGCAGACACACACAGAACACCTAACTGAATGGGAAGGCCTTCCATGTGCATGGAGCAGAATGCTGGCTGTTATTAAGATGGCGTAATCCTTCAGTCAATCTATAAACTCAATACAAGCTGTGTTTAAATATTTATTTATTTATTTATTTATTTATTTATTTATTATTTCAGTGGTGGGGATTGAAACCAGGGCCCTGCACATGCTAGGCAAGCTACCACTAAGTAAGCCACATCTCAACCCTCAAAATCCATGCTTAATTCCCTTTCTGTTGTTGCTCCAAAGGGAAGGAGCAGACAGGTACCAGGAAAGGTGTTTAATATGGAATCCTAAAATCTAAGAAAATTTCTCAGAGGAAGGGAATCTATCAGTGAGGTCCAAAGGAAGTCNACGAATGAGCAGAATTAAAAAGAAACGGGATATGGCAGAGGGGCTGTGTGCTAAGGTCCTGGGCTTGGAAAATCCGCACTGNAGCNTCTCTAGNAGTGTGCATGCTTGCCCAACCCCCACNCCATTGTCGTAATTATTGTAATCGATCATCNAGACTACCATTTGCAGAGGACCTGTCGTCCTTGACCTCATGACCTCACATGAGGCAATTATTCCTCATCACATTTACCTTTCGCAATTGTTCTACAAAGTAGATTGGCGTATTTCTTTTATTTCAAAAGGTTAAAGCCTTTTGGACTAGCCAGGCGGTGGTGGCACACGCCTTTAATCCCAGCGCTTGGGAGACAGAGGCAGAGGGATCTCTGAATTCAAGGCCAGCCTGGTCTATAGGACAAGTTCCAGGACAGCCAGGGCTACACAGAGAAACCCTGTCTCAAAACAAAAACAAAGGAAAACAAAAACAAAACCCTTTTGGACTTAGAGAAATGAAATAATTAGTCCATCTCCACACTGCTGGTGAGTGACAGAGACAGAATTCAAGTAATAACTGTATCTCCTTAGTCAGAACCCATGGTACTACAGCACTCATTGGTCTCTTATCAGCCTTTGGGTGGGCTGATTTTGAGTCAGGTGTCCACCTTGGGACCAATCTGTTTCTTTCAGTTCAGAGACCTGTCTACTCAGATCCAATGAGCAGGGGCTTTCAATAAGCCAGTTCCAGCCATGATGTTCAATTAAATGGCCCATGCTTCNGTGTCTCATAAGAAAATCCAGGAAATGTCCTATAAAATCCATCCCTAAACTGGCCACTGTGTTGGCTAGTTTTGTGTCAGCTCGATATAAGCTAGACTTATCTGAAGCAGGGAGGGGGGGTCTCAACTGACAAAATGCCTCCATAAGATCNTATTTATTTATTTATTTATTATTTCAGTGGTGGGGATTGAAACCAGGGCCCTGCACATGCTAGGCAAGCTACCACTAAGTAAGCCACATCTCAACCCTCAAAATCCATGCTTAATTCCCTTTCTGTTGTTGCTCCAAAGGGAAGGAGCAGACAGGTACCAGGAAAGGTGTTTAATATGGAATCCTAAAATCTAAGAAAATTTCTCAGAGGAAGGGAATCTATCAGTGAGGTCCAAAGGAAGTCNACGAATGAGCAGAATTAAAAAGAAACGGGATATGGCAGAGGGGCTGTGTGCTAAGGTCCTGGGCTTGGAAAATCCGCACTGNAGCNTCTCTAGNAGTGTGCATGCTTGCCCAACCCCCACNCCATTGTCGTAATTATTGTAATCGATCATCNAGACTACCATTTGCAGAGGACCTGTCGTCCTTGACCTCATGACCTCACATGAGGCAATTATTCCTCATCACATTTACCTTTCGCAATTGTTCTACAAAGTAGATTGGCGTATTTCTTTTATTTCAAAAGGTTAAAGCCTTTTGGACTAGCCAGGCGGTGGTGGCACACGCCTTTAATCCCAGCGCTTGGGAGACAGAGGCAGAGGGATCTCTGAATTCAAGGCCAGCCTGGTCTATAGGACAAGTTCCAGGACAGCCAGGGCTACACAGAGAAACCCTGTCTCAAAACAAAAACAAAGGAAAACAAAAACAAAACCCTTTTGGACTTAGAGAAATGAAATAATTAGTCCATCTCCACACTGCTGGTGAGTGACAGAGACAGAATTCAAGTAATAACTGTATCTCCTTAGTCAGAACCCATGGTACTACAGCACTCATTGGTCTCTTATCAGCCTTTGGGTGGGCTGATTTTGAGTCAGGTGTCCACCTTGGGACCAATCTGTTTCTTTCAGTTCAGAGACCTGTCTACTCAGATCCAATGAGCAGGGGCTTTCAATAAGCCAGTTCCAGCCATGATGTTCAATTAAATGGCCCATGCTTCNGTGTCTCATAAGAAAATCCAGGAAATGTCCTATAAAATCCATCCCTAAACTGGCCACTGTGTTGGCTAGTTTTGTGTCAGCTCGATATAAGCTAGACTTATCTGAAGCAGGGAGGGGGGGTCTCAACTGACAAAATGCCTCCATAAGATCNGGAGGTAAGGCATTTTCTTAATTAGTGATTGATGGGGGAGGGCCTAGCCTATTGTGGGTGGGGCCACCCATGGGCTGGTGTTCCTGGGTTCTATAAGAATGCAGGCTGAACAAGCTATGATGAGCAAGCCAGTAAGCAGCACTCCTCCGTGGCCTCTGCATCAGCTCCTGCCTCTAAGTTCCTGCCCTGTTGAGTTTCTGTCCTGACTTCCTTCAATGATGGGCTACAATGTGGAAGTGTAAGCTGAAATAAACCCTTTCTTCTANAACTTGTTTTGGGTCATGGTGTTTCATCCCAGCAATAGAAACCCTAAGACAGCCCCTATTGGACTACTCCGCCCTTACCATGTAAACCATCTAATAAGTACTTTTTAGATAATATATTTACATTATTTTGATCCCGCTCTAGAGAACTTGGCCAAGTCACCAAGGAAACCAGCCCCATCAATGACTCCTTCGGAGTGAGAAGGAGGACGCAGCACCAGTCATTTCTGCATTCTGGAACCAGAATACCTGATAGACCTTAAGGGAGGAAAGATTTACTTTGCTTCATGGTTTCAGTCCNTCACGCAGGGAAGCCATGACAGAGGAAGGCATGGTGCATCAACTCAGTTCTTGAGGAAGTAGGGAGGACCAGGAAGTAGAGAGGACCAGGAAGTAGAGGACAGACAGGACCCAGAGGGTAGTGCAGCCAAAAGCCCACCCCAAGGAATCTGTTTCAGACAATTAGA
>LZPO01055085.1:305834-319474 GCA_001675575.1 Neotoma lepida | reverse complement strand
CACCTTTGCCCTTTTCCTGTCCCAGCGGAGCCAAGCCCATTCCCACCCCAGAGTCCTTGCATTCCCTGTTCCTGGGAGTTGAATGCCTCTTTTCGGTTCTCCTCATAATTATACCTCACCATCTGGTTCTCATCTGAGTGGTCACCTTGCAGAGAAGCCTCCCTGGCTACCCTGGTACAGGGGATGCCCCTTCCCTAAATCCAGATGCCACTCTGCCCCCTCCCTGACCTCCATGACCCAAACCACATTTTCTTCTTAGTAATTGCCACAGCTACTTGATTGACTTATTGGAATTCTCATCTCTTTCCGTAGAATGTCAATGCTGGAGGCACAGGGGCACTGTCAGTGTTAATCTCTCCTGTGTTTCTGGGCCCTGACCTGTGCAAGGAGAGGATGTCACTGGCGTGGATGGTAACCCACATGGAGCACTCAGCAGGTGCTCCATCCATGTCGGCAGAATCTCGGCTGCTGACTAGTGTACCTCTGGGGGGGAAATCACATGTTCTGAAGCTGGGAAACAGGGCAAGCTGTGGGGAGCAACAGCAGTTCTGCTACAAGTCTGTTATTCTACAGTTGTGCAGAAGTGCGTCCTCTGGCTTTCCAGCGGGGGCTGTCTCCTGCCCACCTTCCTGTTCTGGGAAGTAACACATGTTCTTGGGAAAGACTCTCCCTAGAGAGAGGGTTGGCCAGGAAAAATAGCCTAGTGCCTGGGAAGGGGGAAGGGAGAGGTGGAGAGGAGGGGAAGGGATGCTTTCGAGAGAGGTGACCTGTCTCTAGAAAAAGGTGAAAGACTGGACCAGAGAAGACAGCTATCAGGGAAGTTGGTACAGGTAGACCCCTCAGTCCCGTTCCCAAACTCACTGTATGCACACAGAGGGCATGAATGGCTGGTCACCATGATCATACCATAGAAGGTATGAATGGGCTTTGTCCATTTCCAATGGAACAAGCCAGACTACCTCAGACTGCATTCTCTGTCTCANTTACCTTCTATAACAACCCTTCGGGCTAATGCCATGACTCCCCNTCCCTGTCCTCCCTGCCTGTGACAAGGTCTAGCTATGTTATCAAGATGGTCTTGAACTCCTGGGCTCAGGCAGTCCTTTCACCTCAGCTTCCCAAGTAGCTGAGACTATCAGTACGTGCTAGCTTTGCCAGCTTGGGCAAATACTCTTATCATGCCCTTCTTCTGGTTGAGCAGACCTGGGCACAGGAAGGAATCGTGCCAAGGTCTCACTCAGCTACAGAGCTAGGATGCAAGCATACTCAGGTTTTTCTGATACAATTTTGAGGCTTCTAGGACCTCCNCAGGATTCTTTATTTTGGTTAGCCCTGCCCTGTTTCCTGGTGGTTACCAAAAATAAAACAACCACAAAGAAAAGAGATGATATTGCAGATTGGTTTGGGGACAATAGGGCTAGGAAGAAGAAGGGCCACTAATGTCTGTGAGGGAATCTAAGATGGACCCCATAAGGGCCACCCAGGAAGGGAGAGAACCAGGACACATCTTAAACTGCTCTGAAGCCAGGCAGTGGTGAGACTAGGTCTCTCTCTATCTGGCTTGAGAGGCCTCAGCTCTGGAAGAGGACTCAGTAGGAGCAGGATGAAGCCATCTTCCCAGGCAGGTTCCTGCAGGGCAGGGACTGTCCTCACCCTGGGCTTGGGGCCTGGCCTCAATTCCTGATCTTCCAACTTCAGGACAGGCCCAGCCTGCAGGGTTTCCTGGAAAGTAAAACACTCTGAGTGGAAGCTACAGGTGCAAGGTGCTTCTGACTCAGGACAGACTTGGAGCCACTTCCCCAGGATGCCAGGGTGGGGGATCAGACTCTTGCCCTTCCACTGGGGTGATGATGGTGGTGACACTCTCTCCTCTCCCTACAGGGGTGCCTGCAGCCTCATCACTCTCCCTAATCCACTGAAGTAAGTACTGGGGGTGAAGTGTCTCATTAGAGGTGACATGGAATCTCTATGTCCTACTCAAAAAAGCATGTGGGTGATCTGGATACTGTGGTGCGCAACTTTAGTCCTGGCAGATCCCTGTAAATTTGAGGCCAGCCAGAGCTACACAGTGAGGGGGTGAGGGGTGGGGTTAGCGGGGTTGTGCGGGGCATGAGTGAATATGCTTCAGGAGCTGAGGACACAGGAAGAAACATGAATTGAAGGGTCAGAGAAACACACCATCTAGCCTGGAGTCTGGACCTGCAGAGCAGGTGGTGAAATCCGGCAGAGGAGGGCTGGGGTAGAGGGGTGGGGGGGTGAGAATTGGGTGTACTTCATTAGGCTCTGGCATTTGAGGCGAGGCTACACCTCTGCCCGAGAGTTGGTCTGCTTTAAAACTGGATGAAGCCGGCCAGTACTGTCAGGGCCTGGTGCTCTGGGAAAGGCCACCTGGGGTTTGCACGTGCCTTCTCCCTTTGCCCGCTCCTAGCTCACGCCCCTTCCTAACCCTCCTCCCCTCCTGTTCAGAGTTCCAGAGTGGCCACCCACAGAGCAGCTCAGGCTGGGTGCTGAGTCATAAGACCATGGTGCCTGCCAGGGGGTGAGACTGACAGATGGTTCTGTGAGTGGAGTGGGGGGTGAGTGAAAGGCAGATGGAGGGGGCAGTGGCCTTGGACCCAGCAGGGATTCAAAGAGGTGACCTGGGAGGTAGGCCAAGTCCTGCTACAACCAACTCTTCCTTTCGCCTGTCTCACTCCCATTCCCAAGGAAGCCTGTCACTGCTGCAGCAACCAGCCATGGCTGGATTGGAGTGGAAAATGATGGGAAGGACAGGGGGCCTGCAGCCTGATGCCCAGGGCTTCCGCCCACCAAGCTGGGTTNGCTGTGGGAGGCAGAACCTGGCTCTGTTTATCCAGGCCACGCTCTTCCGGAGCAGATGGGCGCCTGTCAGTCCTGCCAGCCAGGAACTGGGCTGACATCCTCTCATGGCCAAGTGGCAGGTGACTTGAGGCCTAGGAAGGGAGCATGTTTGGTTTGGCTGTTCATGAGGGGAAGTCTCTCCAGCTGGGAGCTGTCTGCACACCTGAGTGAGCACAGCCTCCCAGGAGCATGGGACACAGGACACAGCACTGGACTCTGACACAAAGAGGCCCAGCCTTTGCAGTGGCTGGGAGTTGGTGACTGAGTTGGGGACTNCAGGCTCTCAGAAGCACTGTTGACTTCTGCCCTTTGCCACCACAAGTGGCATACTACAGTAACAAGCTGCCACAAGCTGGGTGGCTTAACACAATAGAAATACTCTCCCAATTCTGGTGCATTCATCCTTGGTTCCTTTTGGAGGCCCAGGAAGACTATCATGACACTATGATGGCTTCTGGTGGCTGCCAGAAATCTGTGCATTTTCTTGCTTGGAAATCCNTTCAGACCAACCTCTGCTTCCATCTTCCCACAGCCTTCTTCCCTCAGCCACTCCTTTTCTTTTTACTACCTTTATTTGTTTGTGTGTTTATTTAGTGCGTGTAGGGAGGATGTACATGCCAGCATGGGTGCGGCGGTCAGAGGACAGCTTGATGGAAGTTCTCTCCTTCCACCATGTCGGTCATACGGATTGAACTTGGGTCCTCAGGCTTCGCAGCCAGCAACTTTGCCCACTGAGCCAGCTCAGCAGCCCAGCATCTCCTTTTTTAAGATAAGGATACCAGTCGCAAGGACTTAAGAGCCCATCGTGCAGCCGGGCGGTGGTGGCGCACACCTTTAATCCCAGCACTCAGGAGGCAGAGGCAGGCGGATCTCGTGAGTTCAAGGCCAGCCTGGTCTACAGAGTGAGTTCCAGGACAGCCAAGGCTACACAGAGAAACCCTGTCTCAAACAAACAAACAAACAAACAAACAAACAAACAAAGCCCATCGTGCTCCTGTGTAACCTCATTTTAATCACACCAGCAATGAACCTACTTCCAAAACGAGGCCAAGTTCTGAGGTCTTGGAAGGAGATGAGTTTGGGNGTNCTACAGAACCAGGAACACTGCAATGCAACCTGCCTCTCTGAACCTTCTTTTCCTTTGCCCTCCTCTAGTCTGCTGTCCAGACAGGCGGTATCCTGTGATCAGCATCACTTCCAGGGGAGGCCATAAGTCTACCGGATTGCTAAGAGCCAACTGACTCCCAAATTCTCCACTGTAAGTGAGAAAACCCATTAGAAGACTGTGAGGGTGTAGTACATGGTTGTAATGCCAGGGACTTGGAGCTTGAGGCAGGAAGATTGGAAGTTCAAGACCAACTTAGTCAACTTACTGAGCCCCTGCTTAAAAGTAAAAGTAAAAAAAAAAAAAAAAAATGAGTTGGGGTGCCCCAGTGGCAGACTTGCCTAGCATGCATGAGGCCTTGGATTCAATCCCCAGGACTGGCAAAGAAGAGGAGGCGCTCCACTGACTCACTGGGCAGTATCCTGGGCATAGGAAACCTCAATGCTACCCCCTCACAGTAACACACTTCCTCCAACAAGGCCATACCCACTCCAACAAAGCCACACCTCCTAATAGTACCACTCCCTATGAGCTTCTGGGGACCAATTACATTCAAACTACCACAGAGTGTGACCTGAGAATTATAAGTCAACTAAACCTTTTCCTCCCCGAATTGCTTTTGGTTATGGTGTTTTATTACAGCAATAGAAACCTGAACNAAGACAGGCCCCTATTCCTCTTCTACCAGGCTCCCACTGTGTTGAGAGCTCTTGCTATAAGTAAAGGTTTGTCACTGCCTTCTGCGATCCCCTGGAATTAGAGAAGGGACATAAATGGGAACAAAAGCANATCCCTCTCTCCTCCCATGTCCAGATAAGGAGAGGAGTATCCCTGGGACCATCTGGGCTGGAAGGGGGGGTTCCCTCCTTCCTTTAGGGGCTGGCAGAAGAGATGTAGCCCAGTGGGGGATTGAGATTGGCTCAACTAGAAGGGACCTCCCCCACTAACTCTTGGTGGCNCAAGGCAGGTGAGTCTCTAGTTGTTGGCTAGCCTGAGACTTGAACTTTGCTCATCTTGGGCTGAGACCAGCCAAGGTTCCCTTCTTCATTAGGTTGGAGAGTATCATGATGGGTTAGAGGTGGGAAGGGGGGGATTTCAGGTCTNACCAGCCCCTCCATTCCCTATTCCTACCTCCAGGCTCTGTGGTTCTTAGAAAGAGATGGGGAGGGAGAGGTAAAGGGAGGGAGAGAGGGAGGGAGGGAGAGAGAGAGAGAGAGAGAGAGAGAGAGAGAGAGAATATGAATAGGGGCCTGGATTAACAAACTGGCATTCCTGGCCTGGCCTGGCCCTGGCATGAAGTTAGCAGCAGTGAATGCCTCCTAAAGAAGAGCCGTGAAGGCAGAGGAGGCCTGCTGAGGTACTTTCCACTGCCCTCCCACTCTAACAGAATCCCCTCTCCCCGGACAGATCTTAGTCCAAAGGGACTCCACTGTGAGGTTTATCTTTTGCTCACTAGAGAGCATGCCTCCTGCCCCAGGGTGTTTTCATCTTAACTGAACACTCAGATCTGCTGCTGAATTAAAACCCAAGGATGGAATGGAGCCTCTGGGCAGGTGGAAGTGTGCAGGGTACAAAAGCAGTAGCCACCAGGGGCTCCTGTGGGGCTCCCTNCAAATCACAACAGGAGTCCTCATACCTCTTAGGCCCCCCTAGGTACTGCACAGGTGCAGGGTGGAGTGTGTGGGGGCCACCTTGAGAACGCATCATGGGTGACCCCCTGTGGCCCCCACCCATGTTTTGCTGCTGTGATGAGCTCAGCTGTGCTAGACAGTCCTAATGGTGATGAAAGAGATTCAAAGGTACCACATACTTCTAGCCGCTTCTGAGAAAACAACCCCCTCCAAATTCTGGGTCCACCTTTGGTGAGTTTAGGCCTGAGAAACAGGGATTCTGTCTCTTGGGGAACTCGTTGGGGGGTGGGGGGCAGACCAAGCCTTCCTCTTCCACTTCCTTTCACCTGCTGGTAGGAGATATAGACACTTGTGGATCCAGGGTGAACCCCAGAAACTCAACAGTCATTAGGACTCCCCCCTTTTTTGAGACAGGGTTTCCCTACATAGCCCTGGCTGTTCTGGAACTCACTATGTACACCAGGCTGTTCTGGAACTCACTATGTACACCAGGCTGTTCTGGAACTCACTATGTACACCAGGCTGTTCTGGAACTCACTATGTACACCAGGCTGTTCTGGAACTCACTATGTACACCAGGCTGTTCTGGAACTCACTATGTACACCAGGCTGTCCTGGAACTCACAAAACCATCCCCTTTTTTGAAACAGCGTTTCAGGTAGCCCAGGCTGGCCTCAAATTCACTGTGTAACTGAGGATGACTTTGAACTCTTGATCCTTCTGCCTTATGAATAGTGGGACTATAGGTGTGTTCCATCACACCTAGTTATGTTAGATGATCCTAGCACTCCTCTCCTTAGGGCCTCTTCCTCCTTTTCCTCCTCTTCTTCCTCCTCTCNCCTCTTCCTCCCTCCCTATCATGACCAGCTTAAAGGAGTCTGTTCTTTATAAATGATCCCCTTGAAATATGAATGGAGAGGTAAATACCATTAAACAATGCTGTAGAACTTGAAGCTGTAATTTCACCTGAGTCTTTTCATATCCTAAACTCAACTTCATCATCCACTAAAACAGCTTCTGGCTTACACTTTAGAGCCAGGGAGAATGGCTGCCAAGGGACTTAGGTCCACTCTGAGCTCGTTATGTCAGCTAAGTTGGTAAAAATGACTTAGTGTCTTAAAGATTGTGTTGGGATTGAAGCTAGAGGNTTTTTTGCATTTCATCTCTACTCAGGAAACTCCAAGGACCAACACCACACTGCCCTTAACCCTGTTTCCGACTCTTCCTCTCTGCCTGCATGGCTTCTTTGGCATCTTGACAGAGGCATTGGCTGAAAGGGGTCTTCGGTGTCAGTGGCCTGTGGTCACAGATGGTCGGTCCCCGCCTGGGGGATGGGAGAAGCACAGACCCATGTACNGCTGCTCAACCAAACAAGAGTCCTTCTCTGGGGCCTTTATACACTTTGTTTTCACTGTGACTTTTGTTTGTTTTCACTGTGACTTTTGTTTGTTTTGTTCTTCTGAGAAAGGTCTGTGATATACAGCTGAGGCTGCCCTTGAATTCGCTACCCCTGTCTTTGTCTCGGANTTGCTAGGACTACAGCTCAGCCACCATCATACCCAGCCTTTTCTGTANTCTTTNATTCAACAAACTGGTGGGTTTGGCAAATTTAACTGGATTCCGAGAAGAGCTAGGGAGACACATCTTATAAAACTTGTATCCTAGGTGGAGTGGTAAAGCAACAGAGAAACAAGGTTAGAATAAAAAGTGTCCTGGTTAGTTTTATGTCAACTTGACACAAGCTAGAGACATCAGAGAAGAAGGAGGGAGCCTCAGTTAAATGCCTCTGTAAGATCTGGCTGCAGGCAAGCCTGTAGGACATTTTCTAATTAGTGATTGATGGGGGAGGGCCCAGCCCATTGTGGGTGGTGCCTTCCCTGGCCTGATGGTCCTGGGTTCTAATAAGAAAGCATGCTGAGTAAGCCATGGAGAGCAAGCCAGTAAGCAGCACCCTCCATAGCTCCTGCATCAGCCCCTGCCTCCAGGATCCTGCCCTGCTTGAGTTCCTGTCTTGACTTCTGTCAATGGTGAACTGTGATGTGGAAGCATAAGCTGAATAAACCTTTTCCTCCTGAGGTTTGTCATGGTGTTTCATCACTGCATTGGTAATCCTAAGTCAAACATCTGAAGGAACTGATAGGTTCATAAAGCACAAAAGCCCGTGTCGGGAGAGGAAGGAATGCAGAGACTAGGATAGAGTCAGGAACGTCTCAAAGAGAAAGTGACTCCTTCCTGAGGACTAACATCTGGCCCCGTGCCTTGGAACAAAAGCGTCCTGAGTGTCCTAGGTCAGATGAGGCAGCCAGGGCACCAGCAGCTTCCTGAGGGTCAGGAGACCAGGAGGTGGAGAGGGCCTTGCTGGTCCTGCCCCAGAAAGCCCAAACCCTACCCTAGCTGACTGACTCTTGTCCCTGCTTGGGGTAACCTCTACTCAGCAGGCCCTCCAGCTCCCTCTGCCAATGGCTATTGGGGGCGGAGGGGTACAGATGAAGGAATTGGAACTGCTCTTTCTTTGGCCTCAGGGAAGATAGAGTCTCTCAGGACCACATGCAGTGTTTGACTACACAGACTGGGACCCAGCCTTAGGCCAGGGCATAGGAGTATGTGGAGGGCACAGGGCAGATGAGAGGAATTTAACCTTGACAGAGGCTGGGGATTAGCAGGAGCAAAGGAGCTGGGGGTGGCACTCTCTATGTAGAGAACTCACAGAACTCATGAGCTGGAAGGCACCAGAGAACAATCGCACTCTAAACTTTCACTAGAACCTGGGTGTAAACCACCAGAAATAACCACCAGGACTGAGGAGATGCCGGGATAAATAAAGGAAGTGGTAACTTTCGTTTGTTTGTTTGTTTATTTAGACAGGGTCTCATGCAGCCCAGGCTGGCCTTAAATTCACTATGTAGCTGAGGATGACCTTGAACTTCTGATCCTCCTTCCTCTGCCTCCTAAGTGTGGAGATTACAGGGATGTGTTACTGTGACCANTTCTATTAGCGTTATAGAAGTGGTTAAATTAAGTGAACACTGGTGAGCAGGTGAAACTCTGTCCTAAACGCACCAGGAAGCTACCAGATGTTTCAGGACCCTGCAGGAAGCAAAGGGCTGATGAAGTGAACGGATCTCAGACAANGAAACACAGATGACTCAAATAGTTGAGAAAGTGTTCAACACCTTTAACCATTAGGGAAACGCAAATCAAAGCTACATTGAGAGTTTGTCTCATCCCAGTCAGAGTGGATGTCGTCAAGAAATCAGACAACAACAAATGCTGGTGAGGATGTGGGGAAGGAGCAGCCCCCCACCCCCCCCACCACCACAGTTTTGTTTTGGGTTTTGTTTCTTTGGTTTTCAAGACAGGGTTTCTCTGTGTAGCCCTGGCTGTTCCATAACTTGATCTGTAGACTGGCTGGCCTCAAACTCACAGAGATCCATTTGCCTCTGTCTCCTGAGCCACACACAGTTTTTATTTGTTTTGTTTTTTCTTTGTTTGATTGTTTGAGACACAGTCTAATTCTGTAGACTAAGCTGGCCTAAAACTCATAGAAATCCTCCTGCCCTACTCCTGAGTGCTAGGATTCTTGACACAAGCCACCACACTCTGCTAAGAGGGACCATTGTACATCGCTAACAGGAATGCAGTGACTGGTGCAGTCACTGTGGGAGTCGGTGTGGATGCCCTTCTAAAAAAATAGAGCTGGAACTATCACTTGACCCAGCTATACCACTCCTGGATAACCGGAAGGGTTCTAGGTCAGCATATCCGCCCTTCCATGTTCATTGCCAACTGAGATACGGAGCCAGCTTAGATGAGCGCCAGCAGATGAATGGATAAAGAAAACATGGAACATAAATACAATGCATTTCTATTCGGTAAAGGAAGACATGATGACACGTGCAGGAAGATGGATAGAACTGGAGATAATTATGTTCCGAAAATAAACCACTCAGAAAGACAGATAATGTGTGCTTTCCCTCATATGAAAAATCTAGGTGTGTGTGTGTGTGTGTGTGTGTGTGTGTGTGTGTGTGTGTAACATGAAAGCAGAACTAAAAGAGAGGAAGAGGTCTGAAGAGATGGGCAAGAGAGATTAAATGAATTTACGTGTCATGAAAAGAGAAGGGGATATATTGAGGAGAAGGGGACTAACGAGGGGACAGGAGAGTTGGAATGAGCAAGAACAGAAAGTAATTATATATCATATATATGTATATACATATATATGAATGAGAAAATGTCACAGTGAATCTCATTTCTTTGTATGATAACCAAACAATTAATTTTAAGAGAGAGAAAGAGAGAGAGAGAGAGAGAGGTAAAACAGGGGCTAGGAAGAGCTGGAAATCATCTGGTTTATAGGAAAATGTCACTGCCCCGTGGAGACACATCACCTCTGAGTCAAAGGGACACTTGCAATGTTCTGGGCAGTGTCTCACATCCTAGNTCTGAGGGAAGAAGTTCTCTGGGGGTGGATCCTGGCTCCTAAGGAGATGTTGGAAACAGTTTCATCCTTGTCTTGGCTGGTTTCTGCACCTAGAGGACAGGAGGCCCGGGTTGAGTAGAAAATAGTGAGGCCATGTTCCTGCACTCTCTGCAATCAAGAGAGGNGGCCCCTGCCCGTGTTCACCACTTCCAGGCTCTCCAGCAGTGGGTTGGTCCTCAGTCACCCTTGCCTTGGNGTGGGGGACCGGAGCCCTCAGTCTCACAAAACGGTCCAGCTCCTGTCTGCACTCCTAGGGATAGTGCCATTTGATTACTGATTTCTGTTGCTGAGTGTTGACAGGCACCTGCTTCAGGACCTATGAGAGCAAAACCAAATCATCCATTAAGCACAGGAACCGTTCCGAGCATTTACTGTGGTCAGTGTTCCTTATAAGGCACAGAGCTCAAAGCNGAATTAGATCCTCCCTTCCAGAAACCACATTAACATAGGTTTTCGATTTTCTCTTTTAAATCATTGATAGCAGTGTCTCANTATAGGTATCAGAAGTGTCTCCCACATGCAGTGACGCAGCTCTTGCTGGAGCTTGGCTTCCCGTGAAGATTTCTTAATTACATAAATAAACATATTTCTGAAAAGTTATTGGGATTAGTCCACAGTGGGGTGTGTGTGTGTGTGTGTGTGTGTGTGCATGTAAGTACATGTTCATGTAGGTGGATGTGTTTGTAGGTGCTTGTGCATGCCTGTGCATGGGTGGATGGTCAGAAGGCAGCCTCAGACATCATTCCTTAGGCAACCATCTACCCTGTGTTCTGAGGCAACGTCTCACTAGGACCTGGTGCTTGCTAGTTAGACTAGGCTTGGCTGTCCAGAGCATTCCAGAGCTTCTCCTGACTTCACCTCCCCAGTACTGGGGTTACAGACCACCACACCTCTTTTACATGGATCCTGGGGATTGAACTCAGGTCCTCACACTGTGTGGCAAGCACCTCACTGATTGAACTATCTCCTTGGCCCTTCAGAGGGTTTTTTTGCTGTTTTTGTTTTAAATGTAATTCTTTTAGGGCTGGGGATTTGGCCTGGCTGACAAATTTCTTTCCGCTCAAGCATGAGGACCTGAGTTTGAAACTCCAGCACCCACGTGGAAGCTGGATGTGGCACTCGATGCCTGCAATCCCAGCCCAGTCAAGTGGCTGAGTAGCAGGTTCAGTGAAACAGCCAGATGTGTGGCCCATGCCTGTAATATCAAGGAGAGAATTAAAATGACCCTCCTACCAATCAGATAAGGCCCCATTTTCATTTTCCAAATGCATCCGGAAAACAATTCAAGTGGTCTGGAAGGAGCAGGTGGGAAGTAAACCTCGCTCGCTGCTTCCCTCCACTCACATTCCTCTTCTTCCAGGTTCCTGGTGTTTGTGGTTTCCTATACAGTGCCCTCCAGAAAATACTCAATGCCTCTATCAGCATTATAAATGTATGAGGNACTTCCTACCCTTAAAAGTCTCTTCCAGAGTGGCTCTCTATGCTTTGATAATGTATCTTTACGCTTTTTTGTGCTGTCATGACTAAACAGTAGGAAGAACCCACTTTCCAAGGCTGCCCGCTGCCTTGGACCAGCTGAGACTCAGCAGTCGGCTTCTTTACTTCCTTCTGGCCTCAGTTTTTCCCACTGTGAAAGTCATCCTTTTCAGGGGCTCAGAGATGGGGACATGAAAAGGCCTGGCTTCACATCAGCTCTGATTCTTGGAGCGTTGCCCCCACCCCTACATGTGGGGGAGGGGCTGCCAGCTCTAAATAGATGTCATGGAATAGCCTGCCCATAGCCGTCCCTCAAAGTGACACATTACTTGTAGTTTTCCAGCTATAGAAAGGAGAGTATAGCGTCCCCTAACTGGAGATGACAGGGTCACACAAATTCCTTCCCCATGGCTCCCACCCCAGACACTCAAGCAGTCTAGATTCCAAGACTAACTCCATCTGTCCCTGACTTAGAGAGGTCCCTGATGATATATGAGCCCTTATTTTGTCTTTGGTCTCCGATTTTAACACCCGTGTGACCCCAACACTGGGGCATGTGGTCATAGCAAAGGCCTTCAGAAGGTAGCCCAGCTATTGCCAGCAGAGCTATGTCCTGCCCTACAAAGTCAGAGCAAGGAGCCNGACCTTGNCTGGAGCAGACTGGTGCAATGGAGACAGCAGAGATGGCCTGGGATGTCCGAAGGCCATTTGTAACATGGTGGAAAGCATCAGCTACAATGCTGAGCCTTACAGGTACCATCTACTTGGCTGTTCAGCTTCACTCTCACTAAGCAGATAAGAACAAGCAAGGTTCAGAGAGGTGAGCCAGCTTGAAGGGATGGCTGGACTACCCTGTAGGGGGAGGATGAGCCTCCCTAAACTGGGCGTGTCCTCAGGGCTCTGTGGCAAGTCATGCCAGACTTTGGAAAGGACAGATGACTCCACTTTATTCACGGCAGACTTCCTAAGAACATCTCCAGCTAGAGTTGAGGCCAGGCTGACCTTGGTACTACTGCCTCTGCATCTCCAGCCTGCTGCCTTTCGTGCTCTTCCACATGCACTGGAAGATGTGGAGGCCTGAAGGTCACTGGAGCACTGGCTGGCTGCGGCTCAGAGCTGGAGCAGGAGGGAGTCATGGCTGAAGATCATGGTGGGCCTGCCCTGGCTCCTAAGAACAAAGGTATCAGATAGAGGATCAGATGTCCATAGGTTAAGGCTCACAGACACTAGATAAATGCTCCACCATTGGCTTACACCCCACTAGGAGCACAGATCAACAGCAAAAGCATCACTGAGGCCAGTTGCTTTCCAGGTAGTGTTCTCATTGGATGCTCACAATACACTATTTACAGCAGAGAAAACAAGGTGCCCAAATGTAAGGCCATAAAGAGGATTNCAGCCACAAAGCCTGTTTCCAGAGCCCTTGTGTTTGGGGACAAGCACCCCCTCCCATTGTCATAGTTATGCATCCATTCTAACGGACTACATTTTATGCCCCCTAAGAAAAGCCCTGTCAAGTTGGGGCCCTGTCTCCCTGCACCATGCATGCCAATGGTGTGTGTGTATAGAGCTGAGGAACAAGGCAGAGAAAGCCAGCTCTGGAGGAAAGTCAGGAAAATGAAAGACGTTGGCTAGATGTTGGCTATAGGAAGGGAATTCTGGGTGAGGGACCAGGACACAGGCTTGGCCTGTGCCTGGGAGCCAATTCAGAGAGGCTAAGGAGCATGGTGGGAAGAAGAGGGCTCCAGAAGCTAAGACTAGGAGCCCCTCACACAGCANAAGGGGCTCCCACTCCTGTAGGTAGGGCAGCAAGGGCTGGTCTCTCAGAAACAGTAGCATGAGGATTAGTGGGTGGTCATAGAGGTGGCTAGATCCTGAGAGACACATTCATGCTATGTGTCCTTCCAAGCCACCTGAGGAGCCTGAAGCTTCTGGGTTAGCCATCCAGTCCCTCTGCTGAAAAAAGTCATGTGCAGAGTGGGTGGCTGCTGTGGGATGTCTTTCTGTATGCTGTGACTATATGCTGTTCCCATTGGTTAGTAAATAAAGCTGTTTTGGACTGTGGCAAGAAAGCTTACAGCCAGGC
>LZPO01055085.1:292718-304109 GCA_001675575.1 Neotoma lepida | reverse complement strand
GAAAAATAACACCCAGCCCTATGAAAGTGAATGAAAACCATTTGTGGAAAACCAAACACACTGCTGCCTGGTATGTATGTATCTGCACATGTCAACATATTGTCCTTTTCTTACCTACAAACAAAGTGAGCAACTCCAGGCTCCAATTAATGAGTATATAACTCACCCCTAAAACGTTCCCACAGATCAAGTGTGGACCTAAAATCCAAGCTTCAGCCATTGCTTTTTGCTGAGCTCTCAGGCTGCAGGACTAAGAAAAGGATGGTGGCGGTATGCCAAGGCCAACTTCTGAGTTTTAAGACCTGGGCTGCAGTCTCAGCTCCTCTTCCTGCTGTGCAGTGGGTCCTGTCCTGCCCTGTCCTGGAAGAGCTGCTATGAAGTTCCAGTGATTCATGGACACAAACAGGTTTTGTCACCAGCTGAGTGCCAAGTAAGTGCCTCTCTATGATGACATCATTGGTAGTCTCTTCAGTGGGACCTGGAGAAACCAAATTCAATTTAAAATCCACTTCTAGAGTCACCTCAGTCACATTTCATGTATGCTGTCACTGCATGTGGCTGATGGCTACCACACAGACAGGCTGAGTGTGTCCCTCATCACAGAAAGGTCTAGCAGCAGCACTGCACCAGAATTTTTCCAATGGGAAATGAAAGGGAGAGATGGAGGCAGAAGAAACCTGAGCAGAGAAGAGGGGTGACCTGGACTGTCTTGCTTTTGCAGACCTTCCTTAGAAAACTAGACTCGAGGGGCCACCACCTTGGGCCCCCTTGCAGTTTGCAGGCATTCCAGGCAGGTTCTTAGAAAACAGCCATTCCTCACCACCAGATCAGGGAGTCTCAGGCTACCTCCAACAGNAAGGACAGCTGCAGCTGGTATTTAGGCTTAACACTACATACTGCTTCATTGACCTGGTTGCTGGTGGACAGGGTGGCCTCCAGAGTTGACAGAGCACTCCTGTACCCATTGCAACATAAGCTGAGAGAGCATGGCACAGAACAGTCACCACACTGCCACGGTGATGGTTCCCCAGAGTGGTGCCAAGGGACCAATTAGCTAGTCATGAGTTGCCTCCTGCTGAGGCTCCCTGAGTCCCAGATCCTCTCTAGACTCCAGACCAAGACACTAAGAAACCAGCTCTCTCAGAGTCCCCAGGATCAGCTAGTATAGCCTGCCCATCACACTGTGAAGCAAGGGTTCACAGAGCAAAGAGAGCCCTCTCCAAGAGGNCACTTTCTCTAAGAGGCCTANTGAGAGGTCACCCCAGATAATCCACTTTTTCTGATTTGTTCCATCAAATGTCCCCCCCATGCCTAGCAGACACACAAGCCACATTCATATCTGTGCAGATATATCACTCACATACAGCAGACACACACATAGACACGCATGCCAAGATAGAGACAGATGCGCACGCATTAGAGAGTCAAGGCAGATGACTCGTATGGGGCTGGACCAGAATTTATCCCATACCCTGATCCAAAGACATTGAAAGGACTTCCTGGATACCAGTGACTAAAACTAAACACCCTGAAGTCAGTACCAGGAGACCCTAAATTTGAACACATTGTGGAAGGGTGGCCCTGCTAGACACATGACTTGGCTTCCATTCAGCCAGTGCTGTTTTTCTTGGGCAATGAGAACATTANAGTCAGCAATTGCTCTTGTGNCTTCCAGGCTTCCTGGGATGATACTTGCCCCTTTCTCTCTATTCCCTTCAAAATCACAACAGCTCCATCTTTCTCATGGGACTTCCAAGTCTCTCCCCATTCCCTGCAGCAGGTAGGCAGCATCGCAAATGACAAGTGAAAAGTCAGGGTTACAGATGCAGCAGCTGGTAGAATGCTTCCCTAGGATGCATGATGGCCTGCGTTTGAGTCCCAGCACAGACGGGCTGTGGTTCACACCTACAATCCCAGTACTTGAAAGGCAAAGGCAGAATGATCAAGAGTTCAGGGTCACCCTCAGCTAACCATTTGAGGTCAGCCTGGGCTACATGACAGCCTACCTCAAAACACCAATCTAAAACAGCAAAAGTTATTCTCTCTTGACCTAGTGTGTCCCATNGCTTGGAGCAGGACCAGGAGACTAAGGCTCCGTGGGAGTTCCTAAAAGGACCTTGAGATGTCATGGGTCCATGGCTGGCTTCCCTTCCTTCCCCTGCCCCCAGGGTCAGGTCCAGTAGTCTATTTTGCGTTTAGGAACTTCAGCTGGTGACTCAAGGCCAGGCTTTTTCCTGGACCAGATTTTTAGAGGAATCTCAAAAAATGACATCTTCTCACAGGGTCTGTAGATGACCCAGACTACAACCATGCTGTCTTAGTCTGTTTCTGTCATCCCAAGGCTGTCATGAGCATTAAAAGTCATCCCCAAACCAGTGTGAATTTAAAGACAGTCACTCATCTCTGAAACTACAGGAAATATCCATGGGTCAATTCCAAGTTAAATAATCCCTGCTTTGTGCCCCTTTAGATCAAGAAGATGATCTAGTNAGGGATGACTGATTGTTTTCAATCATACTGTTTATTTATTTATTTTACTCTGTCGATCAGGCTGGCCAATTGTAATTCTAAAACACCAACAACTAACATTACTTATGTAATAATAGTTTCCTTAAAATAATTGCTATCTTTAGACTATAAGCCACAGCACAAATGATACAAGGGCATGTATTTTTGTCGATTTTTAAAACCAATATAATTCCAGTAGCCTGGGTCAGTGATTGGCATATCACTGGCAGCTGCTAAGTATTTGTTAAATAAAATATTTACTATGAATGCTTTTCAAGTGTGTTAGGATTTAGTGTGTGTGTGTGTGTGTGTGTGTGTATGTATGTGTGTGTATGTGTATGTGTGTATGTGTGTGTATGTGTATGTGTGTATGTGTGTGTATGTGTGTGTATGTGTGTGTGTGTGTGTGTGTTAGGAGGTTTACATGTTCCTCCACATGATTACAGAAGTCATAGGATAATCTTACAGAGCAGTTTTCTCTTTCCATCTTTGTATGGGTTCCAGTGATCCCACTCAGGCCGTCAGGTTTACAGTGCCTTTACCTGCTGAACCATCTTGCTACCGTGCTTTTGAAGCATTAATCATTTAATCCTAACAACATTGTGAAATGGGTAGTAGTCTCACTTTGTGGACAGAAAAACGGAGGCATGGAGAAACAAAGTAATTGACCTTAAATCTAACAACTACTACAGGGAGGCTCGGGAACCAGGCATGTGATCTCCAAGTTCCATTGTCTCAACAGCAATATCATGCTGTAGCTGTCACCATGCTTNGGGACAGAGGAGGAGGGATTTGTTGGGGATGTAACCCAGAGCCTTGGACATGCAGTTAAGAGTGTTGTCATTGAATTACATCATCAGTCCTTTGTCGTAGTTCTTTAACGATAATTTATTGAGATCAATTTCTCTCCCCAGGCCATAAAATCTCTAAGATCAAGGCTTGGGAGGGGTGTATTGCCACATACAGAAAACACTTGATGAAGTTCATGGAAGGCATGCTGCATCCTTCCATCTCTTGCATATATGTCTTCACCAAAATGAAGTGGTTTCGGGTGAGAGGAAGAAACCAAGAGTTTCCAGCAGAAAGCATAGATTCCAGAGTTTGGAAGACTGAGTTTGAATTCTCATCTCTATCCTTCTCTAGCTGTGTGACCTTAGGCAGCTTGTTCAACCTTCTAGGCCTCAGTTTTGTCATGTGTTAAATGGGGATAATAGTAGCTTCTGCCAGCTGGAATTGTTATAGGGGTTAAATGAGATTGTGCTTGCTCAGTGCTTGCTGTATAGCAAGGGCTCCGTAAACAGTAGCTATGACACTGTTAATATGATGTTGGTGTGACTTCTGTTTGTCATGTATCTGATGTGGAGCCAAGGCACCCTATTAGCTCTCCCACAGGCTGCAGCCAGCGGCTTGTTGGCAGGTGCCTGAAGCAGGTGTGGTCTGCTTCTGCCCATCTGTCAGGGCGAATCCTCTGCCGCTTCCGGTCAGAGCTTCCAACCTACTTATTAGATTAATTAGATGCAACACTTTTCCAAAGATCCTATGTGCTGGCTCCAATGCCAGCACAATGTCTGATGAGGCCACAGCTTGCCAGGGAATTGGGCAATGGCAGGTCCTCATCGGCCTCTGGTTGGAGGAGCAAGCAAAGCAGCGTGGGGTGGAGGAAACATCTCTGTCTTCTTTTGGGGTAGATGGCTGGATCCTGAGGTCTCTTCCAGGTAAGGTTGCCAGACAAAATACAGAATTCCCTGATATATTTGGATTTCAGACAAATACTGAACAATTGTAAGTATACCCTAAATATTCAAATCTAACTATTTATTTGCCCCCCCCCTTTTTTTTGAGACAGGGTTTCTCTGTGTAACAGCACTGGTTGTCCTGGAAGTCCCTTTGTAGACCGGGCTGGCCTTGAACTCACAGAGATNCCCCTGTTTATGCCTTTCTAGTGCTGAGATTAAAGGTGTGAGCTACTACCACCCGGCTTGGTTTCCTCTTAAATCTGGTATTCCTATCTCTGGGGCGTGTAAGAAAGATGGAATGGGTATGGGGAAGGAGAAGGCCCACCTAGGACCAGGAGCCGGTGTTACTGGGNTTGGCCAGCCTTCCCTGGGCCCTGGCACTGGGCTCTCAGGATCTCTTGGGTCTGAGGTGAGATTGCTCAGGGCCNTGTTGGAGCCTACCTCTCAGAGGGAGGCCCTTCAGGAGGAGCAGGGCACTACTGCCAACTCTAAGTTGTTTGCACTTCATGAACACCCTGTGGACCAGGCCCCCTTCCTGGTTAACATCCTGGATGGGAGGCCCAAAAACAACAATGTCTTCCCCTAGGCACTGAGGCATAGTCCCAAGAGCACCCTGGTAGGACTCAGCCTCTGAGGTAAACTGCCCCTGGGACTTGGAAGGCCAGCCCTGTGTTCCAGAGGGACCTTGAGAAGGTACAGGGCAGATCCAAGGCCACACAGTGCTGGAAAAAGGACCTAGACCATATGCATCCCAACATCTCATTCCCATTGCCCCCTGCCTGCTCCTGTCAGGTGGGACCCAGCTATAGCCTTGTACTGGCAAACCTCTCAAACTCTGCCCATCTTTTTCCTCCTCTAACACACTTTTATGATGTAATACCTGGCCCCCACCCACCTGCCTGTGCAAACAGACACTCAAGCACCATTCAGGGAATAGGCCTGGTAATGTAGCCTTGATGAGACCACAGACTGGCTGGATTAAATAACAGAAGTGTGTGTCATCATCTTTGGGAGACTAGAAGTCCCAGGTCCAGGTATTAACAAGTGAGTTTCTCCTAAGTCCTCCNTTCTCGGCTTTTGACAGCTTCTTTTTTGTTACATCCTCACGTGTGTACTCTCTACTCATGAATATGCCTAGTGTCTCTCTGCAGCCAAGCTTCTACCTATAAGAATGCCAGTTGGATTGGNTTAGAGCCCNAAAACAGCCTCATTTCAATTGAACTATCTCTTGAAAGCATTGTTCCCAAATACAGTGGTATTTGGGGGTACTGCAGATTAGAACTCCAGTTTGTGAATTTGGGAGTGTGTGTTGTGGCTTGGATATGAAATGCTCCCNGAAAAGGCTCATGTTTTGAAGCTTACTTCAGGGGTAATGCTTTGGATCGGGCTTGGCCTTCATCAGTGGATTCAAAACTTCAAGGGACTGTTAGGGTGTGGTAATGGAAGAAGGAGGTCACTGTGAGCACGCCNTGGAAAGATGTACCCNGTCCTCAGTACATTCTGACATTCCTTTTCCTGCCCACCAAGCATTCCTCTTGCCACCACGATTGTCTGCCTCATCACAGACCCACAGCAACAGACTTAGATCTCTCAAACTCTGGGCCAGAATAAATCCTCCCTTTAAGCTGTCTCTCAGGTATTTGTCACAGCAGTCATTAGCCTGACTAACACAGAGGAAGTGCCATAGNGATGGACACCCCCTGCTCTGCTTCTTAGCCTATGAATCACTAAGTCCTGTGCACACCACTTCCTCTGTGTCTCTTGAAGCCATCTATGTCCTCCCATTGTCACACAAGTTCAGGTGTCCCTCGTCTTCCAGAGTCCTGACTCCATTTTGCCTCCATTCTCATCCCTGTTATTCACCCAATAGCAGATGAATGTCAGAGCCACTCAAATTAGTCTCTCCTCATCCATCTTGTAAATCTATCCCTGGATGCTTCTACATTCTAAGATCAAAACCTGCCTCCTCAACATGCGTTACAAACCCTGCCTCTAGCCCTCCACTCCCCCATCATGAGGGGCTTTCATGTGAACTCCANCCTCTCTTCTCTCCCATCATGAGGGGCTTTCATGTGAATCTCCCCCTCCTCCTGTGGCAGGTAGCCTTAACCTTTTTCACCCCTTCCACAAACCCAACTATTTCTTGTTTGCTTTTCTTTTCTTTTTTCAAACAATATATTTTGATCATATTCTTTCCCTTCCCCCAAAGCTTCCCAGATCCTCCCCACTTCCCTACCCACCCAACTTCATGTTCTCTCTCTCTCAAACACCAGGAAAACAAAACAAAACAAATTAAAAAACAAATAGGCCAAAAAGATAATAAACACCAAAATCAAAACAAAAAGTGCACGTAAGTATAGAGTCCATCTTTGTGTTGGCCAGTGACTCCTTGGGTGTGGGGCCTGCCCTAATGGGGTTAATATACACAGTGACACTCACTCCATTGGAGAAAACGAATTTTCCCTTTCCTGACAGGGGTCGGTTGCAAATAGCTTTTTGGTTAGGGTGGGTCTCTGCATTCACTTCCCTTCCCTGTGCTAGGACTGCTTACTTTTTTCTATCTAAAGCCTCTCCTCCCTCCCCTTTCCCCCCTCCTATGTCTCCCCAGGCTCACTCCCACTCTTCCATCTGTCCATCCACCCTCCATTCAGACTCCATGTCTCCAGAGACTTCTTCCCTTTCCTGCTGACCCCCAGGGTCTGAGGTGGGGGCTGTTCCCAGGCACTCCCATGCCATGCATTATAATTACTTCGTTCCTAGTCTGTCTTCCCCAGTAGCCTGTGGCTTTGGTGAAGTCAGGGGTATTCATTGCCAGATGTGTAGGCCCTCACTAATTATTAGCTGTGATTGTTAAGATTAAATTTCTGGGATCATCAGGCTGNAAGCATTAGGAGGCAAAAGGAGAAGAAAAATGGGGCCAACCAGGCAAGTTTTCAGCTACAGCCAGGCCACAGAATCACTTATGTTGTTTTAAGCAAATACTGATGTCTAGTTGTCACCCTGAACTCTGAACTCTATTGCTTGGAAGGTGGGTGGCCTGAGCATGGACCCTTTCAAACCTGAGATATTCTGCTATGTGAGTCTGGGGTTGAGATCCTGTGACAGAGCTCAGAAACAGACCATCTGCTCTCAGTTCAATGAACCCTTGATGCTCATGGCCAGCTGTGTTGGTGACAGAGAAAGGTAGAGATAGGGCCCTCAGATTTTTACTCCTGTCCCCAGCTTTCTCTCTTCATAACATGGCTCCCTGGGCTGAGGACCAATGTGCTTTTCTGTACATTCTTCCTGCCCCACCCCGTCGTCACCACCACCACTCCCAATGAATAGTCAAGCAATCCCATTGGTCCAGGACCAGAAGAAAAGCAGGTGTTGGAATCTAGGGCAGCAGTCTGGGTTCTTGTCTTCTGTCAGAGACTCCTTTGGGAGTTCAGTTGGTTCAACAAATATTTGCTGAGTATCAATGACTGGAGAGAGCCAGAAGTGAATCTGGTAGCCCCGTCTGGCTACTGACTGGCCCTCTATCCACTCTTAGGCCAAGGCTCAAAGAGAAGCAGGGAGGTGAGCAGAAGTGGGACTCTTGGTTGACATTGTCATTCTCCAAGTTCACCTCCATCACACCCGGAGGGGAAGGTGTGGTCCTTCTGTTCCCATTTCAGTTGCCTTCTGTGTTTCCTACTGCCCAATATGGCTAGGGCTGTGGCCTCAGCTCCCTCCTTCCAGACTTATTTAAAAATGAAAGTTCCTGTGCTGGTCTGGTGATTACAAGCACTTACTTTTGCAAAGGACCAGAGTTAAACCACAAGCACTCACATGGTGGCTCACAACCANCTGTAACTCCAGTTCCAGGAGATCTGATGCCCTCCTCTGACCTCCTAAGACACCAGGCATGTGCACATACATACACATGCAGGCAAAATACTCATACACATAAAATACAATGAAATACATCTGATTTTTAAATGCAGCTTCCTTGGCCTCATTGATGGAAATCTGATTCAGAAGGTCCAGGGTGGGGCTCAGCAATCTGCATTTCAGCAAGCTGCCCAAGGGGATCTGATGCAACAGGTTCCCTATGACTCCAAGGCTTAGCTGCTTTTGAGCTCAACAGCAAGCTGGGCATGGTGCTACACACCTTCCATCTCCACCTCTGAAGACAGAGGCAGAGCATAAGGTTCAGACAGGCAAGGACACACACACACACACACACACACACACACATACACACACATACACACCACACACGCTCCCAACAATTTAATCTCTCTAGGTGGGTGTTCGGCATTTGGGGGGGAGGTAAAATGAAGAGCATTGAGTTTCCTGGGCTCAATAGACCCAGCCACACCTGATCCCAACCAGCTCCTCTCACNATCAATACTTCATTATTCTCTCAGTGTGTACTTGAGGCATAGGGTTAGGTGTTTTGCTTAATCTTCANCCAGCCCAGTAAAGCAGGTACCACCCCAGCTTTGCAGCCAGGAAGGTCCACTTGCCCCCCAAGGTCATAGGGAAAAGTGACCGAGTTCACATTCTGAGTGGTTTGAGTTTCTGAAAGTGCTCATAGACCCTGAGGAGACTAACTAGCTTGGGGCAGAATGGACTGGAAGCATCAGGAAAAATCAAAGCAAAGTCTTCAGCAGATGCAGAGAAAGGTACCCAGATGCTGGGCCAAAGAAGGGGGGCAGTGCTTGAGCTGGACTCAGATAGGTTAAGTTCAATTTTGACATTCTGAGGAGGAATAAGTGGAGCATGTATTTAAATGTCCGCCAACAAAGAACACTTCCCAGAGGANGCAGCTTGAGGGAAGTCACAGAAGTGGGGGACATGTGGTAGGAACAGCAGGTGGTCTCATGTGGTTANAGTGTAGGGTGTGTTTGGGGACACAGGAAAGGGTTNCTGTGGCCCCTTTGCTCCGTGGGCATTGGAAAACAGCCAGGAAAATCCAACATGAAAACAAGAGGCTGANCTGACTTAGGGACAGGGGCTGGATAGATTTGGCAGAAGCTGAGTTAGGAGGTGACTAGACCTGGGGACAGCACAGGAGTCACTCTACTCTGNGTCAATTGGTTCGTTTTTAAAATGGTGACTACTGATTCTCCCCAATATCTGCCCCAGGTTTCTATGAAGACAAAACAAAAAGAGAAATGGAAAAAGTGTTGGTGAGCTCCAGACCGGCAGAATCAGAATGGGGGTAGGTGGGTGCTGGGTACCGTGTGACCATAAGGCACACTAGCTGGAGACANTACAGAAAATATATGCCCTGGGGATGAGGGTTTTCAGTTCCCCAGAGGTATCTGCATTTGAACTGAGAGAAGAGGCAGAGGGCTCTTTCCAGGGCCTCAAGACCCACAGATGCACCTGCTTCTCCCTCTGAAAGGGCCCAGTGATTCTGATTCCCATACATCCTCACAGTGCCGACGGTGAATCAGCACCCTGTGTGTCTTGTCCAACCCATCCCAGCCTCTTCTCCAGACCAGAGACGATTAAGGGAGAAATTGTAAGTGGCAGAGCTCAGGCTCTCTGGGTTCCAGAAACAGGCACCTTCAGAGGACCTTGGGGACGTGTACAATCTAAACGTATACCTTGCCAGGAATTGCTCCTGTGTTGTCTTCCTAGGGGGTCTCAAGACTGGGCGTGCTCCTCCAGACCTGTGAAGACCAAACACCCACCCACACATCAGGACAGAGCCCTGGGCCTCCTCTGACTGACTCTCTTGCTATTCAATACCCAGAGATTGTCCTCTCTCCCCACAAGGTCCACGTTAAATCCAGAGCTCCCAAGGAAGGAATTTGTGTAGGAGGAAGGAATCCCAGCATCAACCTTAGAGTTCTGAAGATCCATGCAGACAAGACAGGAAGTGATGTAGCTTGGGAGGAAAAAGCCAGGTTAGACCGGAAGGCTCTCTCTTTTGCTCCGCTTCGCTCCTGGGAAGTAGAGGCAGCGTTGGTGAGTGGTGGCTTGCTCCTAATTCCTCTGATCTCTGTCAGATTTTCACCCTTATTTCTTGTTCCGCGTGTTTATTAATAAGACTGGATAGAAGTTCTTCTTACATTGGACTCTCTCCCTCGCCAGCAAACCTTGAGCCTCTCTAGAAAAACCACCCCTTAGGAATGAGCAAGCCTTGAGCCTGGACTGCCTGTCCCTCCGACAGCAGGACACTCCTCTGCCAGAGATGTTTCCTGGTGAGCTTACCAGNGTACACCTTGCCCTTACATAATGAGTTTCTTAGTGTGCTGAGCTCTGGAAGCTCTGTCTTAGAGGACACTTAAGGCCCTGTCTGAGGAAATATGACATAGTTAGGGCAGGGACAGCCCTTCGCACCTCAGGCCTGGATCTAAAGCCCAACTTCTCTACGTGTTACTGTCAAAGGACAAGACTATAGCAACTTTAAAGATCCTGACTGACTTGTCTTTATGATTCTAGAGTCAGGCGACACTTGATTCCACAGACCGCAGAAAGGGTTCTGTTGGGACCAGCGGACTGGTCTCATAGATGAAACAGCTGAAGAAGCAGAAAAAAGAACAAAGACCAGGTTGCTCATCTGCAAGATACCTTCCTTGTAGGGCTGGGACAGGAAGACAGAACAATAGAGAACTGGATGGTTGGCATCTGGCTANATTTTGTAAAGATTAGAGGATGAAAGGTTATAGCAGTGGGGGCTCCTCGGCCATGCCAGCCTGCCACCGGGAGAATCTGGCTTTCTCATTCTCTTGCTTTCTTGGAAGACCAGACAAAGATTGGGTTTCGTGGGATGCAGAAGTTTATTCAGCCTGGGTGATTCACTTTTTANTTTAATCCGGTCTGTCGGGCCCAGTGCAGGAGTCGAGTATAAAACAAGGGTCTACAGGGCTAGCAAGACGGCCCAGTGGGTGAAGCACGCAAGCCTGATGACCTGAGTTTAATCCTCAGGACTAACAGTGGAAGGAGAAGAGTGACTCTTGAACATCACCGTGGCATGTGTGCACCCTCCTCCAAATGCATCGCTCACAAGAACAGACAGATGCTACACTCTTGCCCTGCTGCTCCCAGGTATCCAAAGTGTGGGTCTGACCAGCCATTAACCTTGCTCAATGAAAGTGCAGTTCTATGGTGGGAACTGCCCCTTGGAGAGGAGACCACACTTGTTTTACATCTGTGCGCGAAAGGGCCC
>LZPO01055085.1:271177-281217 GCA_001675575.1 Neotoma lepida | reverse complement strand
AAAAAGGAAGGAAGAGAGAGAGAGAGAAAAAGAAAGAAAAGGACAAAACTTCCTGAGAGGAACTAACAAGACCCCTCAATGCCATCCCGCAGATAGATTTGGACCCACTCTAACCAGAATGTAGGTCTACTGAGGCTTGTTGTGCACGTTCCCAGGAGTCCTCACCAGCAGTCTCCACCTCCAGCTCCTCACACGTGGTGGGTGGGATGGCTGCTCCCTGGAGAAGGTGGACCATCACCTGCTGACATAGGAGACTTGAGACACCTTCACTAGGCACCTCTCTTAGGGTGAGGAGTGCCCCTTGACCCAAGTTGACTCAGCCAANTGGTTCTGGCTAAGAGACGATGACCAGGACAGAATCCAACACATTGCCCTCCGAGGGTGAAATTGGCATGATGATAATTCTTTTCCTTTCCTTGGAAATGATATCATTTACTATTCCCGCCCCCCCCAAAAAAGATAATACTTTTCCTTTCCTTGGAGTCTTGAGGATCTCAAAGTACTGAAGAATTCAGGTAGTTTTCACAAGGGAAGGATTTGCTGTGATGTCTCTAAGTGTAGACCTTGATAAGTTGACTACTCTCCAATGGAAACCCATGTGTGCAAGAATATCTGAACAGCACAAAATGATCTTGAAGGATAAAAAAAAAATAAAGGAAAGAACATAAATTTGAATAGGTATGGTGGAGGTGGATAGGGGAGAACTGGGGAAAGAAAGTGAATATGATCAAAACATATTGTATAAAACTCAATAACTAATACAAAAAATAATAATAATTTCCCTGAAATTAAGCAGCTAAAGTAGAGGCAAAACAAACCCAGTATTACTCCTCCTGCTCCTAGTCAGGGCCTGCATGCAGTCACTAAGAGTCATAGGCATATTCAGCCAATGGCCAGCACCATCTGAGATGGCTCCCCAAACTTGTGAGCAGTCCACTGGGCTGGGCTGGCTGGGAATGTGGGGCTCAGTGGTCTTCAGTTTTCATTCCTTGGGTGTTTAGGACTTACGGAGCCATTCCTCAACCTGGCCTCAGACATACTAAAAGTCCTGGCCACCTGNGAAGGTGTCTCCTGGCTTTTATCACAGCATTTCTGCCAACTTATCCTTGCAACAGCTGGGTTGCAGGCATGAACTACTGTGTCTAGTTGAAATATAATTTTCTTTTTCTGTTGCTGTTGCTTTGTTTTGTTTTTGAGATGGGGTCTCTCTATGCAGTCCTAGCTGTTCTAGAACTCATTATGTAGACCAGGCTGGCCTGGAACTCAGAGAGAGTTGCCTGCCTCTGCATCTTGAGTGCTCGGGATGAAAGGAGTGTCCCACCACACCCAGAAAGAAATGTAATTTTCAAAATATATGTTCAACTANTTGAATATTTTAATTAACAAAGAACATGTGCCATTAGTAGCCATGTTGATTTTCACAAGACAGAGCCNTCCTGTGTCCACGTGATTTTATTCTATTTATTTATTTTATACTTATTGTAAATATGTTCATTTGAGGACAACTTGTGGGAGTTGGTTCTCCCCTTCTTTCACGTGGGTCCCAGGGATGGAGCTCAGCTCCTCAGGCTTAGAGGCAAATTCCTTTACCTGCTGAGTCATTTTGAAAACCCTGCTCACATGATTTCATAATTAACACAGTAACTTTTTTGTTTTGTTTTTGCTTTTTGTTTTTCAAGACAGGGTTTCTCTGTGTAGTCCTGGCTGTTCTGGAGTTAGCTCTGTAGGCCAGGCTGGCCTCAAACTTAGAGAGATCCACGTGCCTCTGCCTCCAGAGTGCTGAGATTAATGGTGTGCACCACCACCACCAGGCTAGTCACAGGTTTTCTTAGTCTATTTGGGAAGTCCCTGGAAACAGATGAGAGCCACAGGCCTGCTCTGAAAGAGGTANGGCCTGGTTTTAGNACCGTGGCAAATGAAACCAATCCTTTTAGGAGCTTCCTCATGGCTTCTGAGGGTCCAATCTGTGGTTTCTCAGTCCCCCACACACATATAGAACGTCACGAAGACAGAAGCATATGACAGAGGAGTTTCTTTACCTCATGATGGACAAGAATTAGAAAGCAAGAAAAGAGGACTACCCAAGGACATNACTCCAATGATAAACTTCTCCTACCAGACCCCATCTCCTGAGATTTCCATTTCTCAAAACAGTACCACCAGCTGGAATGTTTAACAAATGAGCCTCTGTTGGGAAGGGGGGTATTCTGTATTCCAATCATAATGTAAGTACTTGTAAAATGTGTTGTTTGGGGAGTAACAGTGAGGAAAAAAAATCTGTACATTTTTATTGCAGATTTGACCTATTTCCTCAAGTATGATCAGTTTGAGGCTGTTTGAGTCCCCTGATGCAGACCCCGCAGACGTGGAGGACTGCCTGTACTAATGACTCATTCCCAACCGGTGGATTCCATGCTTTACGTCCACTCATAAATGCATGCGTGCTTCATATCTGCACAAGGAATTTTACACTTTGGTTTCTTTCTTTGTATTTGTAAACCTTTGAGGCCATGGGTACAAATGGTCCCCAAACCGCTCTCTTTGGAGTACATCACTGTGTTGTGCTGTCTTCCTGGTGAGATACAAAGGTTTAAGTTGTCTTGATCCATAAAGATCTTCTCATTAGAACCCACTTTTTTCACTTATTTTATCAACCAAACATGGCATATCATGTTGCAATAAGACTAGGCACATCCCCTCATATTAAGGCTGGACGAGGCAATCCAGTAGGAGGAGAAAGATCCCCAAAGCAGGTGGAGACAGCCCCCACTCCCACTGTTAGGAATCCCACAAGAACACCAAGCTGCACAATCATAACATATATGCAGAGGACCTAGGTCAGACCCATGCAGGCTCCCTAATTGCGGGTTCAGTCTGTGAGCCCCTATGATCCCAGGTTAGTTGGTTCTGTGGGTTTTCTCGTGCTGTCTTTGACCTCTCTGGCTCCTACAATCCTTTCTCTCTATCTTCTATGGGATCCCCTGAGCTCCATCTAATGTTTGGTTGTGAGTCTCTGCCTCTGCTCACATCAGTTGCTGGATGAAGCCTCTCTGATGACGTTTGGACTAGGCACCAATCTACAAGTATAGCAGAATATCATTAGGAATCATTTCATTGATTTTTTTTTTGCCTGTTGTGTTTTGTTCTATCCTAGGTCTCTGGGCTGTCCAGCCTCTGGGTGCTGGCCCTTCAGGCAGTATCAAGCATGGGCTCCCTTTCATGGCATGGGTCTCAGGCTGGACCAGTCATTGGTTGGCCACTCCCACAAGTTCTGTGCCATCTTTACCTCAGCACATCTTGCAGGCAGGACAAATTGTAGATCAAAGGTTTTGTGGCTGGGTTGGTGTCCCAATCCCTCCACTGGAAGTCTTGCCTGGTTACAGAAGATGACCAGTTTAGGCTCTGTATCCCCCATTACTGTGGGTTTTCCCTAGAGTCACCCTAGGAGCTTCCTGGGAGTTTCTATTGCTCTAGGTTTCTACTGCGCCCCTGAAATGTCTCTCAATTCTAGTCATCTCTCCTAGTACTCTCTCCCTCCAAGCCCCCTGCCACCTGTTCCTTCCNGTTCCCTTCCCTACCCCACACCTAGTTTTTATTGGTTTTACCTAAGAGGTAGTTCTGGCTGAATGATGCCCTGGAGGGGGTCTTTGGGTACTGGATTCAGATGAATCCCTGATCCTTCCTCCATTTCCACTTCCCATCAATAAAGTGTGGGAGTGGTCAGGGTTAGACTTAAAGACATCTAGATGTGACTCCTGCTTTGATGTCCTAGGAATCAACTGCCCTGCTTCTGAGACTTGGGTAGNANCCNAGGAGCTCGGAGGCCATATCTTAGAGGAATTCAGAGTCTGGCCCAAGTTATTCACTATGGTTAAGCCTATCTTTAACCAGGCTACTTGGCTCCAAGGCCACTACGATCTTAGCTCCCAAACAGTGGTGTCATTCAAGAACAGGACCATTAATGGTCCACCCAGGCATAATAAGAGGGCTTATGGTCTATAGGAAAACTATAAATAATAATAAATTAACTGCAGCAATGTCCCCACAATTAAATCATTGTCATGACAGACTCATCTCCAAGGGATGGGCTGCTCCCACTGCACCCCATCTTAGTAGTATGCCTGTAGTTGCTCTGCCACACTCTCTCCTGTGGTCATGTGAGTGGCTTCCTTGCAAAGAAAGCTACCCTGAGAAAAGAAATGAGAAGAGGGAGGGCCCCTTGGTTGGGGGAGGGGAGCCTCTACTTTATGGGCTTCACCCAGTCACACTAGCTATGATGAAAAATCTCAAGGGAATGTGCTCTAGGTGACTGTGGAGTTCTTTTACCTCAGGCTGAAAATAGGTGTGTCCCCTCCAGCAGGTGACTCAGCAGGCCCCAAGAGTTCTTCTGATAGAAGGAAGTGGGGTACTCAAGGGCTCTGGTTTCCCCCCAGGTGTCACAACAGCAGGAAGGGACTGATAACGGAAATGTCGCTTGCATTTCACAACTTCCTGAGCCAGCTGGCTGCCTGACTTTCTCATGCTCTTCTCCCCCAGACCAAGAGTCCCAAAACCATGAAATTTCTGCTTTTGCCAACCCAGAGCTGAATGGTCCACATCTAAATGACAGCTTTCTCTCAGAGTTTAAAGAGGGGAACAAGGGAGCACACCTCTATGTGTACATGTGTACTTATGAAAGTGCCCATATGTCTGTACAGACCTGGCTGGTGGGGAAACAAGCAGGCTGTGCGTGCCCATCCTGAGGACTGCCTTGGTCTCTGACCACCCTCCCTGACTCCCACCCATGGACAGTGGGGACTGAGGGGTTGCTGCTGCTCTGGTCCTGCTCTGGACTGTTCTGTGCCCTGGGGAATGAGAAACACTCCCTTCTCCTTGCCCGGGACTCTTTGGAAAGCAGTGCTGTCTTGGGTGCCAGGTACTTCTCTGGGGTGGGGCCTCAACAGAAGCTGAAGAGCAAGGCAACTATTCNAGAACGGAGNTTCACCTCATCTCAGCGGCTGTCCANAGGTTGGCAGCCTGAGAAGAGGCGATGCTGAGCACCTAATTTATGGACCTAACTCTGCTGCTTCTTGCCATGTGACCTTGAACAAGGTTCACACCCTGGTCTCTAGTTTCTCCTCCATTTTCCTACTTATTTATCATTTTCTTTTCCTTTTCTGTAGCTAGGGATCAAATCTAGAATATTATACAATGATCTGCCACAACTAAATTACATGCCCAGCCTTGTATTATTTTTTGAGACTTGCTCTTGATATGAGTTCACCTTGACCTTGAACTCCAGATCCTCTTACCTCTACCCCGTAAGTGCTAGGNTTATATATCCATCTNTACTTATTTTTTTTTTCAATAAAATGAATTTAATGCAGAGGCAGGTGAATCTCTGTGAGTTTGAGGCCAGCCTGGTCTACAGAGTGAGTTCTAGGATAGCCAGGGCTACACAGAGAAAACCTGTCTTGAAAAAACAGAAAGAAAAAAGGAAAAGAAACACCTACAAAAGCTGGAGAGATGGCTCAGCGGTTAAGAGCACTGGCTGCTCTTCCTGAGGACCAGGGTTCAATTCCCTGCCCCCACATCAGGCATATCACAGGAAATCTGACACTTTCATCTGGTCTCCCCAGACACCTGCACTGACAAGCACATATCCACATAGACCTACATGTAATTAAAAATAAATTTAAAAAAAGAAAAGAACACACATATATAGAACCTGAAAGAGTGGCTGGAGAGATGCCACTTCCGTTTGNTGACTCTGTGTTCTATCACTGGATCCTATGATGGACGGACTCTCAAGAGCTGTCCTGTATGCTGCACACACACACACACACACACACACACAATATATGTGCCCACACTACTCTCTCACACACACGATGATGGTGATGACGGTGGTGGTGATGGTGATGATGTCATCCTATACAGTCTTGGTACTGCCTTCTTACAAAAGCTGCCACATTTCTTCATGTTCAGTCTCTGGATTGACTTGCTTTGGCTAATGCTGTGAAAGTGACACTTGGCTTTCTGGAAGCCCTGGCTGGTGTGCTGGAGAAGGCACATGGAGAATGGAGGCGTCCCAAGCGATAGCCTCAACCAGTGACAGGTGAATGACTGAGATCACAGTCCCACAGATGAGCCAATAGACCAAAACTTTGAGTGAGTTCAGCCTAAATTGCTTGAAGCAGAGATGAGCCACCCTGGTGAGCCTTGACCAAGTTGTCGCCCACAGAACTGTGAAAAATTAAGTGATTATAGTTTGTTTGTTTGTTTTCTGTGTGTGGGTAGAGGAGNGTGCNCATGGTGCATGCAGATAGAGGTGGGACATTAACCTTAGGTGTGGGTCCTCAGGCCCAGGGTCTTTCCTTGGCNTGGAACTTTGCCAGGCACATCAGGCTAACCAGCCCATGAGCTTCCAGGGTTCTGCTTGTCTCTGCCTCCCATCTTGACATTGCTGGGATTACAGATGTGCACCACTACACCTGGTATTTTATGTGGATTCTAGGAACCAGAACTCAGCTCCTCACCCTTGCAAGGCAAGTGCTTTATTGGCTGAGTCATATCCCAGCCCTGGTTACACTGAGGGTTTTTGTTTGTTTGCTTATTTCTTGTTTCATTTTTAGCTACTAAGTTTTGGGGGTGGTTTTCTCTAATATCTATTAACCAGCTCCTGCGTGTGAAAGACAATGTTCAGTGTCATGTACAGTCTTCATTTGTTGCTTGTGCCAACCATGTGATATAGTTATTAATTCTAATCTCTGCTTTTAGAGAGAGAAACACTGAAGCCAAGGAAAAGGAGTCACGTGCTTAAGGTCAAAGGACGTGTGAGTAAGGGAACAGGGAGTGGAGAGCAGGCTGTGCAAGCTTCAAGTCTACAGTTAACTCCCTACTCTCCTGCATAGAACCCAAAAGATCCTATTCTTGCCTTCATGCAGTTCACGGTTTGTGCAGGGGACTAGAAATAAAGAAACAGAAACAAATACCAATNGATACAGTGCCCTGGGGTAAACAGGTGTTTGGTGCGGTCACAGGGCAGAAGGGTGGGGCAGTTAACTGAGAACTATTCCTACAAGGTCTACAGGTCAGGGTCAGTTCGGACTTCAGTCACTATCAGGCTGGACTTGCTCCCAGGCCTGGGTGGTCCAGAGTCCCCACTAATATCCTGGAGACTCTCTGCACTGGAGGGCTGAGGCCTTGGGTCAGAGGCTGAGGTATGCTTTTACTCAGTCACTGTCAACAACCTGAGTGGCTTAACTCTAAAAGCCTCTTTCTCATGAAGTTCCCTCCCAGAGAACATTTCCTAGAGTCCCTCATGGTCTCCCATGTCCCCTTCGTTTGTTGTTTATTTTAAAATAGAGTGTGCCTCCAGATTTGCTCCAAGACATCAGAGTAATACTACTATGAACAGTAACAACAGTAATAATGCATATTCTCTCAAATGCGGGTAGAGAGTGACTATCATCTCCTGTAGGCTCCTGCCCTGCTCCAGGGCCCCCTGAGATAGTCCCTCCATTTTATTCTCTTGCTGATATCCTTGCTCAGGGGCCTAGAAGTATGGGTGCACCGAGCTCCCCTTAGTGAGTCAGCACTTGCTGTATGGCTGGCCTGTAAGCACAGGTAACCATTTCCTATCTGGCTCCCTGCTCTATTTCCAAATATGGCTGGAGGCCCGTGGTGGGAGGCTCTTGTTCAGTACAGCTTGATTTAGACCTGAAAAAACTGAAGAATTTATGTTTGGCTGGTGGCCTGGCAGCCTCCAGTTTGGATAAAAGTTTACTGGGTAAAGACAGAGAGAAGGGATTGGACTCTCCACTGTAGTAGGCAGAGAGTTTGGAGGAGGGATGTAAATAGTGTGGGCTGTGTCACCCTATCGGTTCTGTTTTGTGGCTAATGGTGACCTTGCTGAAGATTATGGCCAGTTCAGGTGGGGCCTGTGGACAGTAGGCATTCTCCAATTTTCATTCCTCTTCTTTGGGACAGACAGAAATGAAGCTGATACCCAGGGAAGAGCATGAGGCCCAGGGATGTCCTTTTCGGCACATCAGGGATGAACCCCAATAGATATACTCTGAGGCCTTGGCTCTGTCAGGAGACACTAGAACTGAGCAGTCTNCCTCCCCAACACACCCAGAGACGTTGACTGAGTTGGTCGTGGGAATAGCCTAAGCTGTACGTAGTATGGGCCCACAGGACACGCAGGCCAAGGGAAGGGCTGAACAGTGAGGCAGGAATGAGGAGAATGCAGGCCTGAATCACCCCCATCTAGACCCTGCTGAGGAAGGGAAAAGGCGAAAGANGAAGTGAGGTCAAAGTTTGCAAGAGGCTTCTTAGCTCAAGGATTAATCATCCTGGGCCAGTGGCCAATTAAAAAAAAAANCAATCAATAAACAAACAGCAACTNAGTCAGAGGTCTCTCCTCTCTTCCAGGCCACCCTTCCAATTGGCACAAGAAAAGTTTCCGAAAATTAAGTCAGAGTGGAAGCCTTTCTTGGCTGGGCTTGGTGTGGACACCATCTTTCCAGAGACACAGAATTATATGGGGCTCAGAATAACTTTGCATGGAGATGGGGAGGGCACCAGTGTTTACTGCTGGGCCTTGTTCTCTTGACCCCTTTTCTTGTCTCTCTCCTCTTCTCTCCTCACTAATTCAAATATGGACAAGTTTTCTGTGTAGTACACATAGCTGTTACCACACAAAGATGTCCATGAACTAGTTGTGGGTGGCCTTGGTGTCTATTTATAAGTTAATTTGCATGTGGGTAGATGGGCCTCTGAGGAGGAAGTTTGGTGAAAGGGTAGGGATGGTGTGGGAGGGAAGGGAGGGTTCCAAATCCCGAGCCTAGATGTTTGATTNCAGCTGAAAGAGCACCTTTCTCTTTGCTGTTTAATGTAACANCAGAATTTATTGGCCTTGAAACTGAAGTCCAAGGGGTGTGGCTACTTTTAGCTTCATCAGGGAATCTGAACAATGTCGCCGAGACCTGATGTTCCCTGTATCCTTTTACTTCAGCTGTTCTCCAGTGACAGCTCTATCTCAGGCTAGTTCCACAGAAGGTGCAGGCTTCCCAGCCTTTGCTGGGNTGGAGGACTAGTTCACGTCTATAATACAGCATAATGTTCTCTTTGGCTATGACTGACCTGACACTTTTCCATCCTTCAATCCATGATGTAGGCAGATGAGTGGCATCTCCTAATCTGCCCCAGANAGTGCAGGGACAGGGGTATACAGAAAGAGTTTAATCATGGGGCATGTCAGAACTGAGTTGAGGTGTTTATCTCAGATGTGTAAGCAGGGGCAGGCTGCTTACTGGCCCCTTCCTCCACTCCCCTTAGAGAGGAGGGTGCTAAGAAAAGTTGGGGTGTTAACATTTGGGCATCTGTACTGGCCTGCCCTTAGGGCTCTGACGGCCTATATCCTCAGCACCAACCGCTAAGAGCACCCTCTGTGCACATTTACTACGTTTCCTTACTAAAGGAGGGCCTTGTTAATATTGTGACCGGGCCCTTGGCACCACCCTGTGTCCTGATGTAAAAACCTCTTTTAAAGGAAAAACCCATCCTCTTCCTCTCTCTCTTCTGCTTTTCCTTCCACGAGGTGTGCACCCCTCGACCCCCCCCCTTCCTCTCTCTTTTTCTCTCTTCTCTCCCTCTTTCCTGTCTTCTCTTCATCTCTCTATTATAATAAACCATTTTCGTGCAGATGCAGCTTCTGGCTTGTAAATGTCCACCCGCTGCCCCACACCATGCTCACATGGCATGGGTCACCCGCCAGCCCGCTGCTGTATCTCCCCAGCATGCCAGCATGTTTCCCTACACACGCGGGATACCCCGGCCAGCCAGAGTCGGTCCCCCCCACCTCGCCCCGCCCCCTTGCAATATATCATAACAGGCCTTGCCCACCTCCCATCTCTCTCTCTCTTCCTTCGCTCTCCTCCACAGGGACTGGTCTCTGCCTCCTTCTCTGTCCCTTCTCTCCCCTCCCCTCAATGAACCTCCCATAGGCCCTGTTGTATGGTTTGACTCCTTCCAGCTACTTTTTAAAATACAAC
>LZPO01055085.1:223431-234382 GCA_001675575.1 Neotoma lepida | reverse complement strand
CTGTCTGTCTGTCTGTCTGTCTGTCTGTCTGTCTGTCTGTCTGCCTGTCTGTCTGCCTGTCTGTCTGTCTGTCTATCTAATCTATCTATCTATCTATCTATCTATCTATCTATCTATCTATCTATCTATCTATCTATCTTTCCTTTTATTCTCTTTCCCTTCCTCTTCCTCTTCTTCTGCTTATTCTTATTCTTATTTCTCTGTAGCCCAGGCTAGCTTTGGACAGGTAATCTTTCTTCTCTAACCTCCCAGGTGCTGGTATTATAGTTCTGTGCCATGTCTGGCCTCCACACCCTATCTTAATGACATCTGCAGCCATNAAGGATAGCAACCCTAAACCCTAGATTCCCTTCCATCACAGCTGAGGCCTCCTCCTCCTCATGTTGCCTCCTCCTCATGTCCTCCAGGATTAGGAGAGTGCAGACAAGCTCTCTGTCTGTTTGGGGACAGCAGATCAAGACAGCAAGTTCTGTTCTTTCTCCATCTGGCTCTTTCGGTGAACTTTCTGCTGAACTTCTTCCAGCCTTGNGGGCAGCTCTCCTGCCAGGAGAAGCCAGTGCCAGGGAGAACAGGATAATTGCCTCTCGTGTTGTGCATGCAGAGCCTTCATTAACACATCCCGGAGTGGCATTTGCAGTCCTCTGTCCCTGCATCCCGCCACCAACTAGCGCACACTTCACGCTCAGTTCTCCACAGTCTGGAAAGAGCCAATTAGCTTTCTGTTTCTGTGGGTTGTGCTGCTTCAGCAGGAGAGTTACATCTTGATAGGTTGTTATTTACAGAGAAGACTATTGGCTTGCTCACTCACCAGCACATGCTGAGGACCAGGCCTCTACACACTCCANTCTTCATCTTACCCTCTGCACAAGTAAGCAGCACTTTTAATCCTTGAAACTCATAGATGCTGGGGCCATATTCTGAAATCAGAAAAGCTGGATTTTAGTAGTTAGTAGGTCTGTCAAAGGTCTCTCTATGCGTTTGATCATGAACAATACAGTGTGTTCCTGAATGTCATTTTCTTCATCTACAAAATAAGAGGGCTCCCACAATCTGAAGGCTCACATAGTCACCTGTCATTTTAGAGAGAGATAAACTGAGGCCCAGAGGCAGTGCTTCAACTCGTCCAAAGTCATGTAGCTAGGTAACNTTAAGACTTGAGGCTTCTGGGCTGAAGAGTTGGCTCATTGGTTAAGGGCATTGCTGTTCTTGTGGGAGACCCCGGTTCGATTCCCAGCACCCATGGAGGCTCACCACCTCCTTGGGTACCAAGCACACAAATGGTGGACGGATGCAGACATATAAAACAAAAATTAAAAAAAATCTTAAAAAAAAAAAAAAAGACGAGACTTCAAGCCTTCCAGATTTGGGTGAGATCAGACGAAAGATATGTGTGTCTGTGTCTGCACATGTGCGTGCATGCAAACATATGTGCACAAGCCAGTTCTCTCGTTCTACTATATGGGTTCCACAAGTCAAAGTCACATCATCAGGCTTAGTGACAAGAATCTTTACTCCATGAACCATCTCACTAGCCCAAGACATAACAAGACAAAAAGGAAAGGTTCTCCTTCATGCAGCAGTGACTGTCCTGGGATGTCTTTTCCTCCACCTCACAGGTTCCAGNGCTTAGACTAGCTAATTCTCTCCCCAGGGTAACTTTGCCCTTGGACTGGAGTNGGTGAGAATGGAGGTAAAGGGGAAATTCTGCCTGACCCACTCCTGTGTCCAGACATTGATCATTTAGGAAAGAGGGTCCCCCTAAGCTATTTACTCTCTGCTGAACTCCCACCGCCACCTCTGCACTGCCACACTGGGAACCAGCCTCCCAACATGTGCACATTTTGGGGACAACCTGTATCCAGCCGTCAGCAGCATGAACACTATGTAAATTCTCTAGGTCTACCAAAAGTACTAAAGGAGTANGATTGATTCCTTTCTACAAATACCAACAGTGAGTTGAAAAGGTGCCATGCTTTTTCCTAGGTCATGTGACTCTTGAGATTTAACCCAAGCCACCCAGTGCCACAGCTAGGTGCACCTCCTTGAAGGTTTTCAAACTCCCTGGAATCTGGCTGTCCCTGTCCACCTCTGTTTCTACACTAAGTGGCAATAGGAGCCACCTCTGGTCTGGGAGGCGCCAGGCAAGGCAAAGGGAGGTCACGCGGTCGAACCCGACTGCTTGGCTGTGGGAACCTCTGACCTGCTCTGTGAGTTGCAAGATAGCTTCATGGATGACAGGTGTGCCACCCAAGATGCCAAGATGCCAAGCACTCTCAGGTCTGTGGGCTGGTGGCATCTGGAAGCCTATTTTGTAGGCGAATCCTGGTATCTTGCACTTAGTGTCTCATAGGGGGTGGCCAGTGGGTGAGCTCACCCTGCAGACCTCTGTTTATGAGAGGGACAGTATCTTTCTCTCTAGCGGTGACAATGAACACTGGCTGGTTAGAAGGGCAGGTCTGGGCTGGGCTATGCCAGTAGAGGACACATGTGTCCTTACACCATCGATCCCTTCCCTCTCAGCCAGACTCAGCCCTGCTTGCCAAGGTTCCAATGTTATTTCTGAAACTCNTGAGGGGTTCATTTCTGTCTCCCATCTCAATGCCAGTTCTGCCAACAAAGCCATCCTCTTATACAACTTCCCTTCTTTCCCAAGCCTCAACTTCTCCATCTACAAAGTGGGAACACCACTCAACCTCAAAGCTCTTTAAACAGCCAACAAAGAAAAACTAGCTTGAGAGTGAGCTCGGCTCTCTCTTCCTCTGGTGGGGCGAAGATGGAAGAGGATGGGAGGGCCATTGGAAAACACGTGGGAGAGGAAAGTGGGATGGAATTGGGATGCGGGACGGGCAGGCTTATCCCTATCCCTCCCTTTTGTTTTTCCACCTGGAGCTGTGGTGGAGTGGAATCTCTCCACAGACGGCTGGCAGCCTTGCTCAAACACTTTCAGCCATTTGTGCTGATTAAACCTGCTGTTCTAACTGCTGTGTGGGCTCAGAATCAGCTTCATCCCATTTCCATGAGGAAATGGAACAGAAATGGTTAGAAGGCTCCTGTCTGCCTGGCACAGAGGATCTGCCACTGTGTGGCCTCTGGCCAGTTGCTCCATGTTTGTAAAACCTCTGTTTTCTCATTTGTTAACGTGGGTTATCAACGTCCTATTGGTTCCCTGGATTAAGTTAGATCCTGAATGGATTGGGCTGGCTCAGAGCCTGACTTGTGGGATGTGCTGTATCAAGGTTACCAGCTACTCACCNTTGTTGTCCTGTCAGTCCTAGCTATATACACTGTATCCTCAGCCTGACTTTCTGTCTTGGAAACATATCCATTAGGAGAGTGTAGCTGGTTGCCCAGGGACCTAGCACCCAAGCGGCAGCCACCTGGGCCAGCCTCACTGTGAAGAAGAGCAGTTCAGGGGTCAGGGGGCTGCAACAGTCTTTCTTGGCAGAAACTTCAAAGTGGAAGAGAGTTCCTGAAGGCAGGGAGAGCATTCCTCAAGGTCAGCCCTGTGACCTATCAGACAGTCTAGCCTGAGGTTGCTGCAGAGTGCAAGAAGCAGCAGTNACTATGCTCACAGCCACCTTGAGGCGATGGGAGAGGGCAGGCTGAGAGCGGAGGAAATGGGAGACTTCATCCACCTTAGGTCTCAACACAAGGCTGCTGAAGACAAAATTCTGGTCCTTCAATCCAGATCACCCTAGGAGCAAGCCTCCAAAATTAATGACCACTCCTATGTTCCTTCTTCTAATCCTCATCTTCTTCCTCTTGAGGAAGTTCATGGGCTCAGCTGACTTTGCGGACTGGTGCACTCTTCTGGTACACTGAGGACTCTTGGAGATTCTCTGTGGTGACAGCAGGTTCACAGGTGCTAGAACCTTCGCTAGGGGCTTTCAGAGCAATTGGGGAACTGACCTCACACTAGGTCTACATGTCCCAAGCTGAGAAGAGCCTTGAGCTCACGGTGAGAGGGGAGAAGGCAGCTATGTAAACAAACAGGCAAGTCTACAAACAAGCAGAGCCGCATAAGGGCACAGAACCAGCTTCAAGTTCTGACAACTCATTTGTACTGTATGAACACAAGCAAGTCACTAGGGCGATCTGTGCCTCAGTTTCCTTCTATAAAAATGTAGATAATAGTCAGTAGTGTGCCTCAGCTGTGGTTTTTCCACAGCTTCAGTTATCTGAGGTCCACTCTGATCCAGAAATATTAAAAGCAAAATTCAAGAAATAACTTATAGGTTTCAAATGATTTATTGTAATNTATTGTTATAATTGTTTATTTTACTATAGGTTGCATTGTTGATCTCTTATTGTTTCTAGTTTGAACTGTCGTGTATCCAGGGAAGACACAGTACCCAATACAGCCAAGCACTGCTTGTAGTTTCCACTGTGCTGCAGGGGCATTGAAAAGCGTCTCTTATAAATGAAGGGAACAGGAAATGAGATGCACAGAATGAATGCGCACAGTCCCCCAGGATGTCCCATGTGCGTGGGGGGGCAGAGGCGCTGTCCACCACTCAGTTCTGGTGGGGAACCAGAGGGTAAACGTTGCTATCCTAGGAGGTGGATCAAGAGAAGGGGGAGCTATTGAGCCCTTGTGAAGGACCTACTAGTGTCCAANTGTCTCTAAAGTGGGCTTTAAAGTCACCCCTAACCAGAAACAGAGTTCAAAGAGTGTTCATGACATGCCCAAGCTCAGACAATCCAGATAAGGAGGCCCTAGAACTCTGACTTCAAATTCTTTGTCACATCAGTGTTTATCTTCAGACATCTCCTCACAAATCCAACCTGGGGGGCAGAGCTCCCGGTCATTTGATCAGATGATACAAACCAATGCTGTCTCACAGAACTTGCAAATGCTGTCCCTTTTGCTTTGTCTAACTCAGCCAAGAACAGCAAAGGAGCATCATTCCTGGGTGGTTTATTCATTAAACATCATAATCCAGCTATGGAACCCGTGAGNAGGAAGGAAATGGGCAGACTCAGAGATGAAATCTTCTATTTCCGGTGTGTCTTGAGAAGTTAGAGAGCTGAGAGCCCAGTGCTCTCGTGGAACTGGGCTTTCCTCCAGTGTGGGACTTAGTCGCTCTCAGAGTGGGACAGAGTATAGACCATTGGCCAATCTGTCATGTAGTGGGAGAAGATGCCAGCAGGTAGCATTTCTACCCTAGAGCAAAGCCAGCGGTCTATATCATCTTGTCTCCCGGGAAGAAGGCGATTCATGGTATCTCCTGGATGTTGCTCCAGTTTTCTCATATAAAAACATGCACGGCGTTGCCTCTTCAAGGCTGAGGAACCAGAGCCCGAGTTGCTAAGGAGAATAGCCTAAGTCACATGGGGGGGCGTGGACTTAAGGTTCAAATGGGTCCTCGGACTCTTTACAGGCACTCAGGAAAGTCTGTACTTGGAAGCCCAGCTCCTTTCTGATGTTGGTTTTCTTTTGTTTCTTTTTTTAGGTTTTGGGGTTGGGGCTGAAGACTGAAGGTGGGGTTTGGTCTTTTACACAAACGACTTGTCTCGCACGTCATCCAAACACCAAGTTCCGTTTGTGGGGGAAGTGAGAGGTGTCGGATTTGGTCATGCAGAACGCAGCTGGGCAGCCGGAAAAGAGAGACTGAGGTTGCTGTGAAGGTGTGGGCTGGGGCTGACCTGGCTTGAGTCAGAGCAGGAGTCACTCCGTGTCGGCACTCAGGACCGGCCCATTGTCTCACCAGCCCTGGCCGCTCACTCAGGTCATTTCCTCCCCAGTCTCTGAAATACACATGAAAGGGAAAAAGAAAAAGAAAGGAGGGGTTAGGGAAGGAAAGGAAAACAGGACATGATAGGCTCCTCAGCCTGTGCAGGCATCCTCTGCTAACTTGGTCTGAGTTGCATCCCAGACCCAGGAGAAGATGTTACAGGTTTCATGAGTCCAAAGACTTGCAGTTTGAATCATCCTTTAATTAAAATTATATATATATATATATATAAAACTATGGATACAAAATTAAGTTAAACGAATATTTATTATGGACAGGGGAGGGGAAGGGAAGCAAATCACTGCCACCTTAGATTCCTATCTTTTTACTTGCGTGTCTCTGAAGGTAGTTTACCACAAACAAAGGAGTTATACTTCCTGTTTGTAAATGACCTTCCTTCCACAGGACACCTCTGCCCCTTGGTTCTGTCTGAGGCCCCATCACTTATATCTCTTCCGTAAATGCACCTACAGAGACCTGAACATTGTGGGCTTGTGGATGTCACCACATTGACAGGTGTTCCTAACTTTTCATGGGAGTTGAATGACCCCTTCCTGGAGGCCTTTATGTTTCACATACAATTTGAGGGTTTCTTAAGCCCTCTAAAGCATGTCTGTGGGTCCAAGNTAGGTAAGTTTAACCTAGTACATTCCTTTCATGCCACACATGAGGCAACACATGCGTGTGTGTGTGTGTGTGTGTGTGTGTGTGTGTGTCCCTTGCTCAAGGTGACCCAGCAGGCTTGGATACAATAATGAAGATAGTATTGCACCCTGGCTCCATCTCCTCTGCCCTGCCTTTAGCACCAAGCAGAGTGAGGTCTCTGAGGAAAGATTATCTCAGATAGAGCCTCTCCCTTCAGAAGGTCTTTCTTGTGTCTTCTGTTCTTTTCTTCAGACTTGTATCTTTGCTCGGTATAACACCGAGGGCAGAAATGATGGCATGGAAACACACAGACAGGAAACAGGAATGCCCCTGTGTCTGTGAACATGTTAAGAAATGAGAGTGCCTGGGGGAGGGGGGCAATAACAAATAACTCTGCAGAGAAAGAACTTTAGCCCTGGGGAAGTCCCAGGGGAGTTGAAGCTGATTGAGACCTGTGCTCTCTCCTCTCCGCCCCAGTGTGGGTGGTTGAAGAGCCATTGGTACTCAGGCAGTGTGCTTGCAGGTGTGCTGAGGACTCCTTCCCCTCCCCCAGCCCACCCCTCCCCTCCCCCAGAGCGGCCTATTTCCTCTAAGCCACCAGCTAAGATCTTCTGGTACCTCACCCTTGGCACCTGGTCCCTTCCGTCACAGCAAAGTGACTTTCAGTTTTGTGTATATTGGTTTCAGGTCCATGTGCCCTGTTGGACATGAAGCTCTGTGTGAGCAAGGCCTGGATCCTTGGTGCCTTTGGCCTGGCATGAGGTGCTCTCCACAGTCACTCACTAATGATGGCATGGAGTAATGTTCTAATTTCCTTACTGTTGCTGTGATAAAACACTCTGACCAAAAGCAACTCAGTAGAGGGAAGGATTTACTTGGCTTACACTTCCAGGTCCATCATGGAGGCAAGTCAGGAGCTTGAAGGCAACTCAAGCAGGAGCTTGAGGCGGAAACCATGGAGGCTGCTTGCTGGCTCATTCTTAACTAAGCTTTCTTCTTCAGCCCAAGACCCACCTGAGCAGGGAATGAGGCTGCCCACAAAGAGCTGGGTCCTTCTTTATCAATTAACAATCAAGACAATCTCTCACAGACATGAGTACTAGCCAATAGGATCCAGGCAATCTCTCAACTGAGACTCCCTTCTTGGGTGACTCTAGGCTGTGTCAAGTTAAAGCTAAGTTAAAACTAAGACATGTAGTTTGGGCTTTGGCTCCTGGAATGAATGCCCTCCACTCCTCATTTCTGACATCTTAGACAGGTCTGAATGCAGCTGGGTGCTTNCTTCCACACCCAGAGCTCAGAGGAAGGGTGAGTGGTGCCCAGCCCCTCAGAGCAGAGGCTCTGTCCCCTAAGGACACACCTCCAAACTGGACTCTCTGGAGTTCTAGGTCTTCTGCTCTTTTTTAACATCCGTTGCAACTGTGAGGCACCCCACCCCCACCCCGCCCTCCCACTAGCTACTGGGCTAGGGGCTCTCAGCCAAGGTTGTAAGCATGGGTTTCCCCTAGGGCTACAGGCACTAAGGCATGATTAAGGAACTCAGAAACAGGTCCTTCTGCCTTCTGGGCTCAACTCCAAATAATGGAGCTGTGCAGAGAGCAGCCTTTTATTCACACATGATCCTTTTNCCCCTCATTTAATTTGGGGTAGAATATATTCTCTCTTTTTTTTGTTAACCTGACACCAGAAACTCCGTGAGAGATGCTATGTAAAACTATCTCTCACGAGCAAGGGAACCCTGACCAAATATTCTTTATCCTTCCTCTTATTTTTCTCCGTTTTGCGATGGTGGGAGTGGGAAGGGGAGAGATTTATGCCGCAAAGAAAGCACTGAGACACAGCCTGTTTTCTCCTCCTAGGCTCCTGCCTGAGAAGGGGGCGTGCGGGTGGAGAGCGATGATACCAACTGCTGGGGGCAGCCTCCTCTTAGCTGTCAGCTTCTCTCCTCTCCCAGGTCCCCAGCAGCAGGAGGTAGAGTCTGATCCCGGAAACTGGAAAAAACAAGGGCAGGGGGCACGTGAGTTTAGTTCAGTAGGTAGGTGTCTCCTCCTAGGCGCTACCTGACTCCTCTTATGTGTGCTCCCGCACAGAGCTTCCTTCCTCCCGCCCACCTCAGGTAAAATGATCAGCACGGAATTTTTTTTTTTTTTCCCTCTTAGCAGATACCAAGTCTTTGATTTTCTTGCACCAAGCACCTTTGCAGGAGGATGAGAAATTAGCTGTGATTGGATATTCAGGCAGTTGTAGACAGCTGATTGGTACTGATGGGAGCGGGGCGTGTACTGGCCATGTCTTACCCTCTCTAGTTAATCACTAGAGGCTTTAAGCAGAGTCCTACTGCCTGGGTAGACGTGAGCCATCCTCAAGGCCTGGCTGACTAGTCCCTAAGCATCGTGATAGCGACCCACAATGTCCCTCCCCATCTTACTCAGCAGGTGACTCTGTGTGAGATCACTGCGCCGTGGCTTGAGCACTTTGTCTCTGTTCCGGAAGAGGCTTTGCTCTGTCATAGCTCTCCTCCTCCCGAGGCCAGTGCATCAAAAGAGAGTCAGCACCCTGTAAATAGTTGTGTTCCTAGGTGAGTGGCAGGCGTTACATATCGTGTGTGTTGCTTGCTGCGATGAAACTGCCTACCTAGAAAGAAACAGTCGGTTCTTTGTTATAGCATTCCACACTGGGCTCCATCCAGCATGGCTCCCCATTTTCTTGTGGAAGGAACTAGTGAATGCTTAGGATTCCTAAGCATGAGAGACATAGAGGCACTCAGGGTGCCTTAGACAGCCCAGTGGGAAATCCTCTGTCTGCTATGTGTCACTCTAGTTGTGTGGACTCTGGTACTTGATCTCTTGGAATCCCTAGTTTCCTCATGAATAACATGGGGTGATCACAATAATAAATAATTCTTATGTGTAAAACATTTGAAGTGTTGGCTGGCACTCAGTGAGCATTGTGTAGGATTTGCTGTTGTCTGAAGAGTTCCTCATTACTTGTAACTAGGAGTGTGATTCTTCTTCCCCTCCTTTTTTTTCAAAAAAGTTTTTCTTTTTTAAAGATTTATTTATATGGCTGGCTGTGGTGGTGCATATCTTTAATCCCAGCACTTGGGAGGCAGCAGCAGGCAGATCTCTGTAAGTTTCAGGCCAGCCTGGTCTGTATAGTGAGTTTCAGGACAGCCAGGGCTTCACAGAGAAACCCTGACTTAAAAAAGAAAAGAAAACAAACAAAAAACGAGATTTATTTATGTGAATAAGTGTTTGGTCTACACGTATGTGTGTGCACTATTTATGTGTATAGAAGCCAGAAGAGGCGATCAGCTCTGGAATTGGAGTTACAACCAGGTATGAGGTGCCAAATGAGTGCTGGGAACTGAACTCAGGTCCTCTAGAGGACTAGCAAGTGCTCACAGCAACTGAGCCATCTCTCCAGTACCTATTTTTATTCTTTTTAATTATGTGTATGTATGTGTGGGTATGTACACATATGCATGTGTGTATGCCTGTGGAGACCAGAGATGTTGAGTTCTCCTGGAGCCGGAGTCACAGGCAGTCGTGAGCTGCTGGGAACTGAACTCAGGTCTACAAGAGCAGAATGTGCTTTTAACCACCGAGCCATCATCTGTCTAAGCCCAGTTTCCCTTCCTTTGTAGACATTCACTCCTCGGACCCCAGTGGAGCCGTCCAGTGGAGAGGGCAGCAAGTCAAACATCAAGCATTTCAGGTTTTACAGGTCTCAATTTCCATCCCAAACACCCAGCTCTCCTGTTGGAGTGTGGAAGTGGCCACAGACAGGATGGAAATGATAAGAGAAGCTGTGCTCTAATAAAACTTTATTTACAAAAACAGAAAGAAGGCCAGGTTTATTCAGCAAGCCACAGTTTGCCAACCCCTTGTTGTACAAACATTGTTTCCTATCCTTTCTTTACCAGACTCCTCTGCCACAAAGCTTGACTATGGGTCTGAGTGTTTGCCTCCTCTAAGAGAAAATGACAAAATANCTACAGAAGTGGGAATTTGGGGATCAACACTGGGAAGAAATTTTTAGTCTAGTTCCACTTACTCATAGCAGTGATACAACACATAGAAAAGCTAAAACGGAAGCTAGGAAATATCTGCACAGAAACCAACTTCCTTCCAAAAGTTTGTCTTCTGAGTTCTGCCTTTTCTGCTGGCCCATCTTTGCTGCTTGCATGGTATTTCCCGTAGAACCCTAATTCCCAGAGTTGTTTACGATACCTCTCCTAAGAAGCCTGCCGAGATCCCTGCCATGCAGCTTCACTTTGCATACCCTGAACCTCCACCACAGTGGTCCTAGTGAGGGGGCAGAAGTCCAAGTTCAGGGTCTGGGGCTGCTACATGACTTTGAGCAAAGAACTTGAGATGTCTGGTAAGGCTGGGGGTGCAGCTTGATTGGTAGAGTGCTGGCTTAGCTCACATGAGGCCCTGGGTTCTGTCACCAGCTAGCATCGCATAGAATGGCATCACATAGAGTGACAGTGATGTATACCCCAGGGCTGGGTAAATGGAGGCAGGGGGACCAGAAGTTTAGAGTCATCCTCATTAGGCCTGGAATAA
>LZPO01055085.1:158531-180317 GCA_001675575.1 Neotoma lepida | reverse complement strand
GGTTTGGCGCCTTTCCTGGTACTCACTCGGTAGGCCAGGCTAGCCTTGAACTCACAGAGATCCGCCTGCCTCTGCCTCTGCCTCCTGAGTGCTGGGACTAAAGGCGTGCGCCCGGCTCTGTTTTTCTTTAAGACAGGGTCTGATGTATCCCAGACTGACCTCCAGCTCGCCAAGGAGGACTCTGAACTTCTGATCCTCCTGTTTCCACCTAGGATTACAGGCATGCTACCACACCCAGATTTTGGCATTGCTTTTTAATGAAAAGCTGTGCTTTCGTTAGTAAATTAGTATGTAAGTTTTGTTTTTGCACTTACATATTTTAAATCTTAATTATTGACATTTATGTCTGGATTTTCCACACAGAAAAGAAATGATCGCCCAGCAACGTGAATATAAAAAGAAAAAAGCTTTGAAAAAAGCACAGAGAATAAAGGAACTTGAGCAGGAAAGAGAGGACCAGAAGGTGAAGTGGCAGCAGTTCAACAACAGGGCTTACTCCAAAAACAAGAAGGGCCAGGTGGGTGCATCCTTCATCACTGTGTTTATCTGAAAATGCAGCTGTCATTACAGTGANTTCAAAATGAACACGATTTTAACCAACTCTTGATTTACNATTCTTGTCAGTAGTTATTAGTCACTTTCTGCAATAAAAAATGATTTTATACCAGAAATTGTAAAACTGTTTGGTGCCTTCAAACCTCTCAGAAAATACACTGAAAGTATTCTGTTTTTTNAACATACTTTTATTTTGAGCATCTATTTAAAACAGCTTTTAAGTTCTCTTGGTATGCTTTGTTGGGTAAAAAAATAACTATAGAATTCATATACTCAAAATAAGGATGACTTAANGCTCACCCATAGCTTGGCTTTTCACTCTTGTCAGGATAGCTGCTCTGTAACACAAATTGCTAAATTGGTCTTTTAATAAAATACTCAGAGCCAGATATTAGGGTAAATACTGAAAGATCAGAGACAAAGGAACAAGCCACTGCCAAGTCTCACCTCACCAACTCCACGAATCCTCTGACTTAATGCCTCTGAGTCCTCAGCTGAAAGGGTTGCAGTTGAGAAGGCCTCTAGCTGAAAGGGCTTTAGCCAAAAAGGGCTTCCTCAGCTGAAAGGCGGCCTCTTAGTAGTTCCTGTCTCCTCACACTTTATATACCTCTCTCTGCCCAGCCATGTTCCTTCCTAGTGCTGGGATTAAAGGTGTGTGCCACCACTGCCTGGCCTCTATGTTTAATCTAGTGGCTTGTTCTGTTCTCTGATCTTCAGGCACATTTTATTAGGGTACAACAAAATACCACTACACTGCTCCNGTGTGTGGCTTCTGAAGAACAGTGGGGCAGAGGGCAGGGGACTTCGTGGTTTAGACACCATAGCAGGTCTCACCATAAAATTCGTTTACAGCCAGAGTTCTGTTATACCAAAATAGATAGCCCATACTTTAAATAGGAATTTGAGAATGAAAACCTCAAATTTTGAGACAGGTAAGCTTTATATTAGTATGTAGTAATATTTTCTACAAAAGCCACGTTTTATAAATATTGGAACGTGAGTATATTTTAACATTAAAAGTTGAGATTTGTTTTCACACACTGATCAAAAATGGTTTTCCTTTTGTTCCCAGGTAAAGAGGAGTATTTTTGCTTCGCCAGAGAGTGTAACGGGCAAAGTTGGAGTAGGAACTTGTGGAATTGCTGACAAGCCTATGACACAGTATCAAGATACATCTAAATACAATGTCAGGCATTTGATGCCTCAGTAATGAGAAAAACTGTTGGATTTCATCTGCAGGCCTTTACATTTACCTTTTTATCCTTATATTTTTCTAAAGGTAAATTATTTGCTAGATGAGTAAGGAAGATACATTGTGGTCATTGTTTGGCTTTGGTAGAATGAAACTTGAAGACATTTGATAACTGCTATCATTTAACTTTTCATTACTACTTACCACAGTTCCTCAGAGTTTGTTGAACAAGGCAACTTTTCTAGGTAGATGCTGCTTAAATCAGCACTTAGATGACTTATTGAACTTCAGGTCCCCACTTAACTAATGTTAAGTAGACATTTTGTAAGTCCTAATTTGGAGTTTTCAGTGCTTTGCACTTGACATATCCCAGCAATTCATTTGAACATCACAGCAAAATGCCAACCCACTAAAGACATCTTCAGTTTGATAACCTGGCCATTGTCCAGACAAGCCCGAGTATAGGTTAATTTATAAATGGAAAAGTTTTATTTTGAGGTTATTCCTTGAATACTTGTTTCCCGGGCCTGTTAGGTCACTTCTACAATTGACAAATTGTGTTTTTTGTCATTGAGTTTGAATTTTATATTAAAAAACAAACCATGTTTAGGATGTGCTCCCCTTCTCTGGTGTTTATTTGGTGTTTTGTATTGTTTTTTCCTTTGTTGATTTTTCACTTGTGGTAGTGGTACCATTTTTGGGATGTGTAATGTTTATATGGGAAAACAAAAAGCTGATGTATAGCTCTGTATACAATGTAGATACTATTTTTGTAAAAAAACAAGGCTAAATTAATGAACAAGAGTACTGAATGTTTCATGATTAAATTTTTCCTGTATTTCTTGTGCATTAATCTGACCATAATTCCCCTGTATATTATGTTCATGTAGCTGAGTTTGTACTTTTTATTAACTAGATCAAGTTGCCAGCATTTGTTGGTATAAGTGAGCACCACAGTTATCCCAAGTTGAGTTTAAGCCAAAAACACGTATAGAAAAAGGGTCTTCCTGTTGGAAGAAGACAATTTTTAGGGTGTGTGTTAATTTCAGTTTTGTATGTTTAACTTTAATAAATAAAGTGTTTTTAAAATCTCCAGTGTGTTAACAAAGGGGTGGAGTCTGTAGTTGCCAGCTCTGGTGTAGTGAGCCTTAGGCTTGGACACAGAACTACCAAGGAGGAGAATGCTGAGTCCGAGAAATGGTTCACAAATCCTTAAGAATTCCTTCTTTGAGTATAAGAAAGTGAATCCTAAAGGATTAATGGGTGTGCATGAGACTNTTTGTAAATTAAATGATTTCACGAACTTTGTCGTGGTAAACTGAAGTTTTTTGACAGTGGTGAGGTAGAATCCTCCTTTTCCTCCCTACCCAGGAGGTGAGGATATTCTTCATAAATATGTATGACAGAAAGGAAGACGCGTTACAACAGAAAAAGGGCTGCTTGGGCCAAGGACAGTGGTAGTGTTTGCCTAGCGTGTTTAAGACCTTCAGTGAGATCCCCACTGCCCGTGGCTTGCAGGCTGGGGAGCACTAAAGCATGAGAACTCTTAAATGAAAAATTTTAGATCTTGCTGGTGTAACAGACTTCTTAAATGGTGCAGTAACAGTTGCAAGGAAATCCTTTGAAAACAGTAGTGAGCCACTTAGTGTAATTGTGTGGTTTGATGTTGCCCTGGTATGTTAGGACAGTACTGTACTTGGTGCTTATATTGGTAATTTTGTTGTAACTGGACTGTCTTCCTTAAACAGTATTCCTTCTTTCTTTGTATTTCTTTTCCTTAAGGGCTTTGTCTTAGAAAAGGAATAGAAGCGTCCTGAAAATAGGTGGACGTAAAATCAGCAGCTCTTGTGTCAGAGGTGAAATGTGGCCCTTTGGGACATCCTAGTGTTTCATTGATGATGTTGATTTCTTTGGACTAAACTGAAAGTTAGGACCGGGAGAGATGAGGACTTGGCTGTTAGACACTAAAGTTGAAAAGATTAAGACCACGTTCCAAATGAAAGTGCTGAAGCTCTATATTCTAAAGTTAAATAGGAACCCTAGGTGTACCATGTTTGTTAAAAAATTTAATGTAGAGTTTTTAAAAAGATTTAAAAACTGAAACTAACAAACTGGAATTCAGATACTGATTTGTAACTCTTAAGTAGGAATGATTGCAAGTATCTTCTCAAATTGATTGACTTTTGAAGTTGACCTAATAGTCTAAAAATTAGTAACCAGAAATTTAGCAATAATCACAATTAGCAAATGGTGTTCTAATTAACATGTAGCAAGGCCTATAGAACATACTAGAACAACAAAGACTAGATCCAGACTGCTGTTTGAATCCTGACTCACCACTGACTACCTATGTGTACCTTCTCATTTTCTTCAGGAATCGAGCTAATATGTATATAAGAGGGACAGTATCTGACATATGGGTGACACTATAGGGATACCTGCCATTTACTGTGGAATGACAGTGAGTGTCTGAGTTCCTTAAACAGTAGCAGTGCATAATACTGCTACTGAAACGTCATTAAGTAAATCCTGACTTAATTTTCACACTAGAACATTTAATGGGAAGGGGGTGAAGTTTCTAATAAAAACNGAAGAATTCCTGCCTGGGTATTATCCCAAACTTAGCCTGGCCGAAGTAAGTCTGTTACAAATACTGTAGATGATTCTGCTGTGTATCCTTAGCTGAGAACTGCTGTAGGTTAAATATGTAATAGCTTTGATTTCTGAAGAAAAATTTAAAGTACATTTAGTGGCGTCTTTATTAGTCTAATTATGAAGACTAGGTACTAAACTAAAAGGCATCAAATCATTTTAACTCGAATTTTAAAAGTCCTTGTTTTGTTGTGAAGGGTAGGTGTCTGTCCAGTGTGATGTGGTTTTAATGTTGAGTGCTGAGTTTATTTCCCTTGAAAATACCAAGGGATACCTCTTACATAACAGGACAGATGACTTTCATATGACTTGGGTTAGGATTTTATAATTTACAACCAGACATTTCAGAGGTGAGTAATACGATGTAAATCAGCTAAAAATTTATTCAGAGTTTGATTTGGATTTTTGCCTAGCTTGGATAATAACTGAAATATTAAAAAGGAAGAAGTATGATTAAGCCAACAAGACTTTGTATTTGTTTAAAATCCTTACAGAGTTTGAACAAGTATCTGCTCAATTGTATTGTTGGTACTATGGAGCAGTCAGTGTAAGTAGTCATTTATAAATCCAAGAGTAAATGTAAATGTTCTTTATATCTAGGATTTTTGAGTTGCAAATTAAACAACTTGTATTGCAGTGTGGAGGGACAGCACAACAGGTAATTCCTAGATGTGTATAAGAGACAGCTTCTCCACTGAGCCATCTCTCCAGCTCATTAAAGATTCATTATTTATTTGCTTATTGGCTTTTTGAGACAGGTTTTCTTTGTATAGCTTTGAAGCCTGTCATAGAACTAGCTCTGTAGACCAGGCTGGCCTTGAACTCACAGAGCCTGCCTCTGCCTCTCAAGTGCTGGGATTAGAGTTATGTGCCACCACTGCCCAGCCCAAATTAGTCTTTTAAGAACATAGCTAAATGAGCTGTGGTTAAATTCATTAGAAAGGTTGACTTATATTTTAAGAGTTTCTTTTTCAGCTTGGGACCCCAAATCATGTCATTTTGTTAGTTCAAGTCCCCATTCTTGGTGAAACTGATGTGCTCTTTGTCCCCACCTCCTTCAAGCTGTGTATTTATTTTATGCAGGTGTTTTGTTTTTTGAGACAAGGTTTCTCTGTAGTCTGTGTTCCTTGGCTGTGTAGGAACTCAACTATGTAGACCAGGCTAGCCTCAGGATCTGCCTGCCTCTGTCTCCGAGTGCTGGGATTAGAGGCCTGCACCACCACACCCAGCCTAAAGATGCAGTGGAATTTCTGACCCAAGAAAAAGGATTCAGTGCTGTGGGATGTCTTTCTGTATGCTGTGAATATGTGTTACTCTCATTGGCTAATTAATAAAGCTCGGCCTATGGCAGAGCAGGATGGAGCCAGGCAGGAAATCCAAGAGAGAGTGGAGACGCCAAACCGCCGTCTAAGAAGCAATATGTAATGGGATGCAGATAAAGCTACGGAATGTGGCGATAGATTAATAGTGATGGGTTGTTATAAGAGCTAGCTAATAGGAAGCCTGAGCCATAGGCCATAGAATTGGTAATTAAGCCTCTGAATGATTATAAGCTGGGGGACTGGAGAAACTTACAGCTACAATTCAGGCTTGGAGGAAACATGTGACTCTTNTATCCTGGAAATCTAGAGTTAAACCCCAAGACCTGCAGCTAGGCTNATTTTTAATAGGTGGTAACGGTCCAGTTTTTCATCGCTTAGAAGTAGCAGGAGGAATGAGAACCCCTTTGGTTCTGCCTGTAATTTGTTCCTCCAACAGCAGTTAGGTTTGTCNGACCTAACCTCCAAAGTGTGAGACACATGTCTATTCATTTTCAACCAGACCTCCTCTCAGTTTTTAATGTGTGTCTCAGAAACCCTTTATGGCTTATGCTACAATTTTAAAACGATGCTTTTTTTGTGCCTGTTGTGAACACCAAAAGTATCCCAATTACTGCCTTAGTGGAATTTCTAAGCATTCTCCATAGTAAAGAAACAGAAGAAATTCTGAAGTTAAGTCTGTCGGTGGATTCCTTTGTTGAGACAGTACCATGTAGCCCAGGCTGGTCTCAAACTCACTGTATCCAGAAAATGACTAAACTTGATTATCCTGCCTTCTCACAAGTGCTGGGATTACAGGTCTGCATCATCCCACCNAGTTTATGGGATGCTGGGGATCAAGTCCAGTGGTTTGTACATGCTAGGCAAGCATTTTACACAGTCCAGTTAGCAGTGTCTAGAAAAGTGTAGTGTTTTACTTGTGCTATTGTTAGTGATAAATTATGACTGGAAAAAGTAAAATAACCAAATAAAATTGTCTGGTAGTGAATATCCTTGGAACTGTAAATACAGTGTATTTGGTGGAAGAGCATTTATGTAGTGTGTGTTAACAGACCCATGTTCAACTCCCCAGCATCACAAGACAAGCCAGAAAAGCAGTTTACTGTTAGATCTGGTGCATAGGCCAAGAAGACAGTTTCCTTTTATAGCCGAGCATGTAACTAAATATCAACTAGGCACATTCATTTATGCAGTGGTCATTATCACCGTAAAGTATACTCAGCCTCAGGTTGGATTTAAAAAAAAAAATCAGTAAAATGTGATAAATTTCTTACATAGCCATTCTTTTAAAAAGTATTTAAGATTAAAAAAAATAAAGCCAGGTGAGATGCAGTCTATAGTCACATCTACTTGTGAGGTTGAGGTGGATCATTTGAACTAAATACAAGCTCAAGTTTTGTGTGTGTGAACCAATATTAAGAAATGGAATTTTTCTGTAAAACTAGTCAAAAATAACAAAAATTGACATTAGGGATGGAGAAAATAGGTTGCATTCATCAAAAAAGGTAGATAGGGCTGGGAAGATAGCTCAGTTGGTAAACTATTTCCCTTGCAAGCACAGGGACCCAAGTTCAAGCCCCAAACTCCATGAATTAAAAAAAACCAGGGAGCCAGGCATGGTGGCACACGTTTTTAATCCCAGTACTCTGGGAGGCAGAGGCAGGTAGATCTCTTGAGTTCTGGGCCAGCCTGGTCTACATAGCAAGTTCCAGGACAGCCAGTGAGACCCTGTCTCAAAGACAATTTATTAAAAATTAAAAAAACCACTAGGCTGGAGAAGGTTGGAGAAGATGGTTTAGCTGTTAGGAACACCTGTATGTTCTTCCAGAGGATTGGAGTTCAATTCTCAGCATCCACATAGTGGTTCACAATCATCTGAAACTCTGGTTCCATGGAATCTGATGCCCTTTTCTGGCCTTTATGGGTACCAGGCATACATGTGCAGACACACATGCAACGAAACACATATTTAAAAAAATGCATGCATGGGGGATNGTTAGTAATCCCAGCACCAAGGAGGTGGAGACTGGAGGATCCGGGGGCTTGCTAGCTAGCTAGCCAGCTTTGTCTGTTTCGTAGGTTCCAAGCCAGTGAGGGGCAGAGTCTCAAAAAATAAAGATACGTGGTGCCTAAAGAATGATGCCCAAAGTGGTATGTCTTAAAACTGCACACACCCACACACATATGTACACGATCACCTCGTTCTCCTTTTAACACTACAGCNTTNTAAGGGCATGGAAGTAATTTACATGTATCGGTTTAAACCCTGACATTCAAGAACAAGACAGTAAATTAGTAACTATGTAGTAGGAAGTGGGCTCCATGGAGAAATAAGTCATTTGCCTCAGTGTCTATCACATGTTGGAACAGAGAGCAAAACGTAAAGCAGTTTCTTGTGTTCGGCTGGTTTTGGTAGATATGTTGGGGATATTACTTTAGTTTTGTCCTGGGGTTTTTTAGGTGGGATGGNTAAAGGGAAGACAGTGGCTTCGAGTGAAAGAAACAAAACTATTAAGAGTATTTTAGGGTAAATCATCCCTCAGGATATCTGAACCAGGAAACATTATGGCCCTGAGTTAAGGGTTCTACCTCAAGTCTTATCTTTAAAAATCTTTGTAATTCTAGGCTGGGTGGCAACTGTCAGGAAGACTTGAGAAAAAAACACTCCCCCCCAGACTTCCCTTACCTCTGCTAACCAGAAACAGGCAAAATTCTTTTGTCAGGCTCCTTTGGTATATAAACAGGTATGGGAGTGACCTGCACCTCTTTATATAAAAACACAGGTAGAGGCAGAGGCAGGCATTTCTCTGAGGCCACATCCTCCCTCCCCAAGAAGAGCAAACCTGGGGAAGGAGTANTGTTGGAACATCCAGTTGATATATGTGTACCAGGTCAGTAATGAAGGCTTCACAGNCCACTGTCCTATCACACACAGTGGCGGCACATCAAGTTTGCCTGAGTGATGTTCCAAATTCCAGTCCTGGGCCAAGATGATGTCAGTCATCACCATGGGAACAGAAGAATGAAGCTATAGTTAGGTGTGGGGGCACATGCCTGTAATCCCAGGCAGAGGCAGACCACCTCTGAGTTAGAGGCCAGCCTGGTACACACACACACACACACACACACACACACTCACTCACTCACTCACTCACTCACTCACTCACTCACTGGCTTCCACTTAAAAGAACACACTTGAACTAAGAGAAAATCCAAAGGCAGCAAATCTACAGGCTGGGAGTGACTAAAAGAAACCTCTGCCCCTGAAGTACAGCAAGTACACAACCAAGGAAGAAGTACTTTTGGAAGACAGGAAGAACATGGGTTGTGCATGTACTGAGGCCTTAGGAGACCAAGATGGTACATTTCATGTATGGAACCATGCTATTCCCGAGAAGACAGCCCTGACATTTAACACACAACTCGACTGCACTGCTAAATATGGTTGTTTTTATTTTCTTTTTCCTTGCCCAGCCCTATCTAAACATAAAATAAAACTACAGGACTGAAATTAACAACCCATTAAAATCAGCAATAAGTTATGAAAAATCATAAAGCTTTTTTTNAAAGTAATTAAGGGTAGTTAAATTATTTAAAGAATACAAAGTCAAAACAGCTGGGGGTAAGGTCTCCAGGGCACAGCAGAGGCCCAGAGGGAAACCCTCAAGAGTTTGAAAGACAAAGGGAACACATGACATCAAAGTGCAGGCTGGAAATTTCACTTAGAAGAGAACATTTCTGAAAATATNTATAAGAGCAACAATAGCACCTGCACAGTGGGTTTGTGAGGAAGGAGACTGCCTGTAGAAAATGCAAGTCTTTACATTAAATGAGACAAGTGCTGAACTTAACTATGTTAACTATGATAGTAGGCCTACTATGGATAGCAGATGGTTAAAAGCTGGTAAAAGGGAATATGATCCTAAAAGAAAACAAAAACAGCATTGACCTTTGTCTACCCAGCCCAGACCTCATTCATTCTGTGCACTATAAAGAGTGAGGTGTGAGGTGTTTATCATTATCAAATGCTGCATCAAAATAGATGATTTTTCCCCACGGTTTTTTTTCCACTATAAAAGACATCTATGTTTACTTATGGACAAGCTTTAAAAAGATGTCATTTTGGTTTTCAACACATATAAACAGTTATCAAAATCTCAAATAAAAATGCTGCCGTGGCTCAGACCTTGGCCTGCCATACTGCGTGCACAACTCTTCAGATGGGCGCAGACACAGAGGCACATGGAGCTTTTCCTTCTGTGATACGGGCTGTCATGCATGGGCTGCCCCTGTTGCTGGAGGGCTGCNAGCAGGCGGTCAGGTGCCCTAGTGCTAACAATGCAGGTAAGGTTAGCTGGCTTAGCATGGAATCCAACAGAAAGCTGAGCTGCGTGATGATCTCTTTCCAAAGGCTTCATGGGAGTCTCTCCTTTTGTAGAGCACGAAATGAGCTTTTTAAAAATTCATTTTTTAAAAGAACTGATCATCCACAGGCTTCATGATAAACTGAGGCTGAGTTTTAATAGCTCTTTAGCTATCCAAGATTAATGCCTGATTATCCTGTCTTTTCCTTACTCTAAGTCTGATTTTGTTTCTAGGGCCAAGAAGCTCAGGAAGGGTTCATAACCCTGTCCTTAAATGTCTACTCAACAAGCGTGAGCAAACTAGAAAAGGAGAATGGAGTCTCCATTGTCCTCTTTTAAGTCAACTAAGTCAACTCAAGATAATTACACCCAAGTTTTCAGCTGTTGTTACAAACTGTATTCTTTCCAATATGTGAATATTTGTTCTATTGGGGAGGCTCTACCCCACTTTTTGTTAAGTTATTTGCTTAAATACAGGTCTTCTGACCCTTTTGTTCAAGTATAGTTTTGTTTAGTTTTGAAGGAGACTGCATCATGAACCCAATTGAAGAGACGGTATTGAATTGGCCCAGTGGGTATTTCGCCCTGCACTGTTGTCATGCTGGGCTCTAGGAAGTGAAGGAAAGTTTGACACTGGCACTGGAGTAACCCTCGTCACTCCCAATACTCTGCAGGCTGCTGTGGTCATCAATGTCACTGATGCTGGTGGTACTTATATTGTCCACTTCTCCATGGGAGAACTCTGTGCTTTCAACATCCACTTCAATCTCCTCTGTGAAAAGGAAGAAAGGGGAAAAAAGGAACATCAATAATCTGTATGTGCATTTTCAAAAGTTAAAAGAGCTATTCAATGAGGTTATCAGAGATCTTCAGGAATCAGGGCTCTTCTGGAAAGGGGAATTGTAGTATACAGAGGTGGTCTTAATTTAGGCAGCAAGTTTATAAAAACCCTTTGACGCCAGTCCGTCTGGACCTCCCACTGAAAGCACTTGGCCTATTTGAGAATTAGTACTTAATATTAAAAGATCCCAACCCAAGAGGTTTAACAACATCTGTTTTGCATTAAACCAAGAACTAATTCACAGTGTTGTTTATTAATCAGGGTTGCTGTAAAGAGGGGGGTGGGGTGGAGAGAAATTAAAGATAGAAAATTTATGTTTATGCATTTGGTGGTACCACTCTACAGATGGATGTATAGATTTCTACGATTGATCATAAGGAATTCTATGTATTTAGTAACTAAAATGAGTCAACCATTAAGTTTGAGAGATTTGCTTTTGATTTTCTTGCATCAAATATAACTTCAAGCCATCTCCTTCCCTCTGTGTATATCTTTGTGTGGTGTGTATATGTGTGTGTGCGCACACTTGTGTGTGTGTGTGTGTGTGTGCATGTGTATGTGTGCGATGCTTGGAACTGGACCAAATGTCTCAAAACAAGCAAGTACACAGCCCTCAAATACAACCTGAAATAAATGGCAAATAACCCTGGTCACACTCATGATAATATATAGCAGTACACATTTTAAAAACAAAAGAAAGTCAAATATTGTTTTTCTCATAAAGTAGAATTAAAAATTCAGGACTTTTGAATGTTATCTCTCAAAGCGTGCCATTTTACATTCAATCATAAAACAATAATGACAGAATGCTGACATCTGTTATCATCAACTGATGGGTATACACGAGGGAGTTTGATTATTGTCTATTCTGTATTTCTGAGTATGTGTGGAAGTTTCCATTAAAAAGAGAAAAAAAATCAGTCTTCAAAAAAGTTATTTGTCTAATACTTAAAAATTCTCAAGATTTTATGAGCTCTACTTTCCCAAATGTCAAGTTAAAAATCATCAGTATAAAAAACTGAAAAACAAACAAAAAACACAACAACAACAGGTAGGCGGGGTGGTGNACTAATCCCAGTACTGGGGAGGCAGAGGCAGGCAGATCTCTGTGAGTTCAAGGCCAGTCTGGTCTACAAAGTGAGTTGTAGGACAGGCTTCAAAGCTACACAGAGAAACTCTGTCTTGAATTACCCCCCTCCCCAAAATCAATATTCAACCAGGCAGTGGTGGCGCACGCCTTTAATCCCTGCACACAGGGCACAGAGGCAGGAGGATCTCTGAGTTCAAGGCCAGCCTGATCTACAGAGCGAGTTCTAGGACAGCCAGTGCTACACAGAAAAACCCTGTCTCGAAAAACAAAAACAACAAACAAAAACACNTCAGTATTCAATTCCTGGAGTTTGTAGTGTAGGGCTCAGGTGACTGAAAGTATGAACAGATCAGTAAAATTCAAACCTTTTTTGGGTGATTTCTGTTCTTAATTTTGTCAAAGACAAATGTAGAACACATGGGAAGAGAAATGGTGTGATACTCTAAACTATACGGATAAAAATTAGTATCATGAACAATAAAACATCAATGTCTCCTCCTGACAATGAAGTACAGTATCACTCCTGTGATGTTTCTTCTCCTGAATGTATACCCTCAATCTAGTAATTTGAAACCATTAAAAACAATTTCAGGGGCTGGAGAGATGGCTCAGTGATTAAGAACACTGACTGCTCTTCCAGAGGACCCAGGTTCAATTCTTAGCACCCACATGGCAGTTCACAACTGACTGTAACTCCAGTTCCAGGGAACCGGACATCCATGGCAAAACACCAAAGCACATAATCACCCCCCCCAAAAAAAAAATTTCAAATTGAAGAATGCTATACAAAGAGACTGGTCAGTATTCAAAATACTTCAAAAGACATTAGTGGCAAAACTAATAAAATCTGGAGCCTAGCATTTTCTCAATGTTAATAACATCTTGGTTTCAGTGACTGTAGTGTAAGGGAGAACTTGGCATTTTCTGTAAGTCTAACATTCTCTCAAGTAGAAAGTGCACACACACACACACACACACACACACACAGGAGAAGTGTCTGCTGCACAGATCTCAGCTGGGAGTCAGAGGTGTCACCATGGTAGAGTCCATTCCTACTGACCTCACACATGCTACACACTGGCATTGGTCTCCAGCACCACAACAGCACAAGCTACAACATGACAGTGCTGGCGAACAAGAGAGCAAATGCACGGTGTCTGCAGGCCTCCTCCTCGACCCTGAAGTCCTCAGAAAAGAGACACTGCCTACCTCGCTCTGAATCAGAGCGATCTGAAGAGATAGTGGATCCAATGCTGTCCATTCGTATTCGCTCCATCTCCTGAGGACCCTGCAGCTGTTCCAGTCGCCGCTTTAAGAATCTCTGTTCTCGCTCCAAGTTCTCAAGCTGGTGCTGGCTCTTCCTTTCAGCTTCTTCAAGTTTCTAAAACGATGAAATTTTATTTATTTGTATACAGTCCAGTCTAAAGCCATAAAACTGATTTCTGCTTAACATTTTTCTTTGGCAGAGAAAATATGAATGGACATATACACATATACACATACATATGGGTACTTATGTACCCTTTCATATATATATATATATAAGATACACACACACACACATACATATATGGATATTTATGTATCCTTGTATATAAATATGGATAAGCACTTATTTTTTTGAACACAAAAATGGTGTCTTTTTGTGTACGAATGCTGCCTACATTACCTGAACAAGACGGAACTATGAAAGTCTATGAGGTAACCTCCACAAAAGAGAAACCTCCCACAGTGTGGTATCTGATGGAAAAATACTGAGAGATACAGCCAAATAACGTCATCTCCACAAGAGGGCACAACGGCCTTCCTTCTGGGTATCAGAAGGGTAATTATTATTGCCCCAGCGTTCCCAGGTCTAAACGGCCACACTGTCAAAAAGATACTTTCATTGAATCTTGTTACGCTGCTCCCCCAGATCAGCTGGTGAGATTTTTACAAAGGTTTCTCTGGAGGTCAGTGAGGAGGAGGAGGATGGTCTACTGAGCTGTACACAAACACCAATAGGAATCACTGCTAATAATTAACCCAGGACCCAGAGTCTGACGCAAAGCTGGAAGTGGAGATTCTCACCTTGATGTGTGCTTTGGCTTTGTTGAGCAAACCGAGTGTTGTATGCCTGGTGCAGTCTGGGCCCAGCGGGATCAGAACTTTCAAGCGTTCCAAACAGAGGCGCAGGTGAGCTCGTCTAAGAAAGACATGATCAAATTAGCACAGCCTAGGTATTCCACTAGACACACACAGTCTAAAGATAGTCATTTTCAGTTGTTCAACCAATAACCACATTCCACTCCTAATTATTATGCGTAGGGGTGGCCTGATTTCCAGTCTCTACCACTTCTGTCCTTTGTAGACATGGTTACTTTATATTATCACCCCCCCCCCATGGAATACTTTGTTCCCTAGTCCACTCCATAAACTCCCTACTGTGTTGTTAAAGTGAATTAGGATATTAAAGCAATTGAACTTGATTTCTGAATGCCTAAAACACAGGCTAGAGTAGGGGTTCCAGCTATGGTACCTCGAGGAGATAGAAAATGCACCCAGGTTTCCATTTCCTTCCACCTTGTAATCACTCANGCACGCACGCACGCACTGCTCACTAATTGTAGCCATCCTATGGGGTTAGATGTTGTTTATGGAGTAGGTGGAACCACATGAATACTTCCTGATCTTCAAACATTTCAGTACTTCTAAAAATGGCAATTTTATATGATCCGGCACAACAGAAACAACAAAATTGTGTGACTAAGTAGGATGGAGTGAGTGGGTTTCACACTCCAACACTGAAGGCCTCCACTTCCTATCCCAAGCNGACTACTACTCATTAGTTTAACTTTCTTTCTCTTCTAGTCTCATGATTGACCCTACGTTTGCTACACAAGGAAAAGAGGCGACAGAATTATTTACTTCAAAGTCCTGAATTCTCTGACAGACCATTCTCTGGGAAAATTAGAGGGATTTTTTTCCTGGAAATGCTACCAGAGAGCCTCATGGATTTACGTTCTCCAACTATGAGCATGCACATAACGGAGACGTTAAAACACCACTGCTCTCCATGTCTGCGTCTGTGCTCCATTAAGCTTAACAGTTCAGCAGTGTGCAGGGGGTGGACTCCTTTGGGGCTGGAATTAAACTTTTTGCAACAGTCTCAGTAGCAGGAATAAAATGAGCCCTCCACTTTCCTCTCAAAGGGGACTAAAATAGTTTCATTAGTTCACTGGGTCTTTTTTTTTTAATGTATTTAGTTTTACTTTATGTGCATTGGTGTTTTGCCATGGGTGCCAGGTCCCCTAGGACTGGAGTTATAGACAGTTGTGAGCTGCCNTGTGGGTGCTGGGAAATGAACCCAGGTCCTCTGGAAGAGCAGTCAGTGCTCTTAACCACTGAGCCATCTCTCCAGCCCCAGTTCACTTAATACACAAGAAATAATGTCAAGTGAAAATTTCAAATGTAGCAATTCAAAAAAGGGGTAGGAAAAGGTGATGCATGGCCATTATGTCCCTGAGAGCGAGGANGGTTGAGGTCGGAGGTCAGAGGTTGGGCTGATGAACTGCCAAGACTGTCTCAGTACCCATAGACCCAGCTACAGTTATCCAACAATCTGAATAGAATTCCAAATCCTTTGCCTGAACTCATTATGCTAAGCATAATACTTGACTCTAGGCTGCAACTGGATATACTTAATGCAGATAAAGGAACATCTGTATTTCTCTGTAGTTAACCACTTTAACGTTGCTCTACTGTGCTAACTACCTAAATCTCTCAGGAGAGGAGTTGCACATGATCAGACTCGTCTTGCTAAGGAGACCAAAACCCAGATCAAAACCATGCACAAGGTGAGGATGCCTTTAAACGCCTCATTGGGATGGCTGTGGGGTCCACCTAGCAGTATCTTCCTATGACCTGGCTCAAGGAGGCTGGTGGCTTTCTTAATAATTAGAGGCTCTGCTCTGAATTCCGCCTTTTACAAAAGTGAACAAAGCAACTAGTAAAATTCAGGAAGCATGTCAGAGGAATTACTCAACTCCAGAAATATGGTGCATGCAGCAAATTATCTTTTAATATTTTAGTTTTTAAAGCTAGTTTTATACTGAATAAGAAAGGACAAGCAAAATTCCTGTTTTTTCATGCTGAGACCTACATTGAAAATAACAAAACTGAGGCTGTAACTCAGCAGTGAAGTGTTTAACAGGCAAGGGCCTGTGTCAGTCCCAGAACATCAAAATGTCAAGGGGGAAAACAGGAAAAGGGCTAATATTAACATGTTTCAATGAAGAGTTCAAAGGCACTTTCATCTTTCCTTCTTTTTAAACTTTATTCAATTGTTTTATTCGCCGTGTGGCTTGTATGCACTCAGCACTATTTCAGACATTTCTTTGGTTCAGGAAAGCAAAATAATAATAATAATAATAATAATAATAATAATAATAATTTAAAACAAAATGAAAACTTCAAAAGGTTTTTATTCCTGACTCCAGAGTGTTCCACTTAGCTTGTACTCAAAGAGTTACACAAATACCAAGCAAACAATGTGAATATGGGGAGATTTACTGGAGGACGTGGTAGACCTTTAAAAGAAGCTGAAACTTGGTTTTGGAACATTTAAGGACATTCAATCTGTCTATGAAGAAGCAATTAATTAATTAACTGCCTTAATTAAAGAATTAATTAAAAGGAGGGAAAAGGACCTAAGTATACAGGCTGAGATTACAGGCTGGAGACAAGGGTCAGTGATAAAGTAACCACCAACCATACACCAGACCCTGGTTCAATCCCCAGGGCTGAAAACAGCTAAACAACAAAAAACTCACACAAAACAAAACCTGTATGATTATAAACGCCTTCATTTCTTTCATACAAGAGAAAACAGCTGAGGTGGCATTCTATACCAACCATGTTCAATAATCTCAGTCTTAATAAATTAAATTTATTAAGTAATAAACCAAGAGTCAAAGTTTGATGCCCAAAATGAATAGGGATGGCAAGATTCCATGCTGAAAATGTTCTTTCATAGCCATCATTTCTTCAGTCAGGTCATTTTAAATACACTCCAAGATCAGCATANGCCAAGAAAGCATAACCAGAAAAGCCATGTCCACAGGCCAGGGACAGCATTCTTCCACACCTGCTGAATACAGCTCTGCAAAGGAAGTCCCTGCATGAAGAATGCTCATCCCTACGGGAAGAGGTCTATCTGTGGAAGCTAAGTATCATTTCTTCTAGTTTCTGGACTTCAAAGTGAAACAGCCATTTGGGAAGTAAATAACGAAATTTCAGTGGCAGCTGAGGGCCACCAGCTNACCAAGCAGGAGCTGTGCTTTTCAGAATTCCACATGTTTACAAACCACTTCCTCCTAAGAGTAGTGGATACTCTCTGATTATAAATGCAAGGTCAGTCACCTTTTCCTTGTGTAAGTTTTCTCTCTACAGCCAATTCCGAGAAGACCTCCCGGCTATTCTGTCTCCTTACCATGCTGCCTCTCTGTACCCTTTACCCTGTGTCTCTGTTGGCAACCAGACTGCAAGCTTAGCCACCAATGACCTACACAGGCCTATCTTTTGATGCCATCTGGTCTTTTCTTGCCTCCACTCCCCTGTGACTGGTGGCTCAGAAACCTCCTGTTAGGAGTTGCCAAATTTAGGCCACCAGAGACACAGAAGGTCTGGTTTGATTTGAAAATCCATACTCACTAAGGAACACCAAATATATAATGATGTTTTTCAAAGTCTCTAAGAACTGATATCCAAAATAAGGCTTTGTAAAAGGTATGGTCCTGCATGTCACATTATAAAATTGATAGAATTAGACTTGATGGAAAATGTTGTGTGTTCTTTGTTGTTTTTAATGTTGACTTCCTGGTTAGCACTTAATTAACTTTTATTTTACACATGGATACTCTGTTAACTCAGGGTTAGCCCCAAACTATAATGTTTAAAATCTCTGGTAAGTCAGCATGAATGACAGTATATACCAAGGTGAAAGACGGATATTGCAACAAGGGGTTGGCATTTGAGGAAAATCCAGGCTGCTTGCTAGGACGGAAAGGACTGAAGACTAGAGAGATACAAATGTACTCTTATTTTCAAAGGCACTTTGAAGTCTGTTTTAAAATGAGATTTTTCAACTAACAATCCCTAGCCAACAACTCTATTAGAAAGGTCCTATTCAAAATCGCCCACATCTTCCAAATGGGCAAGCCTCTTACAGAAAAAAACAAACAAACAAACAAACAAACAAACAAAAGCAAGTTGGCATCTGTCTGCCTTTATTTCGGTCATGTGGGATCATTTTTTCCTGAAGGAACCAATGTCGTTTATTTCAAGCCATGTATAAACTTCAGTGCTGAACAAGGGTATCACAAAACACGGAAGAGACTTTCTATAAAACAGGGTACTGTAAAGGGCAGGTGCACCAACTAAGAGCAGCACATACAGTTGGGGGAAGAAAATCCCCTTTCAGAAAACAAGAACAACAACAAAAACCAAACATCGCACGGTAGTGTTTTTGGTTCTGGTGTTTGAGTCCTCTCTGGAAACTCTAATCCCCCTGCCCAACAATGAGAAAGAAACCTAACCCCGCCTGGCCCCACAAACAGCACTGGCCAATGCCCTGGGTGACAGTCCTTCACTCTTCCACTACGGGATTCCAAGACTGTGCCAAGGAACTAAATCAAAATGGAAAACAAGTGAAGTGATAGGGACAGTGCTTGTATTTTCCTCTCTGCTGAACGTTATGCAATGGGCTGGGAGTCCTCCCATGAGCCACATTCTTCAAGCTACGCTGGCTAGTGGCCAGGTTCTCACTCCCTACACACTCCTGCATGTGACAGCAGTTAGCTGCTATCCTACACATTCTATATACCCAAGTTTCTCTACAATTTAATGTATTGAGAATCTCTAAAGATAGACAAAAATCTGTCTGCTTACTTTAAAAAATAGCATTAAAAATGGATCCAGATAAATCAAGCACATTGCTTTCTGCTCATGCATTTTATTTATGAAAACATATATGATCGTATTCTGTTCACCTTCTTCTGTTTATGAAANAGCNATGCTCGGCAAGCTGCTCCCATAAACCAGTATCTGGTGACTATGCTGTGCCTACAGCTCACAGCTCTACTTCACACCCAGGTGGGAACCTGGCAAGTGGCCTTTCCCCAGTGTGAGACTCGACTATGGTGGCCATGGGGCTCAATGACACCAAAAATACAAACAGAAGAGCTAAGGACCCTCTTCATACTTATCAAAAAGAAACTGCTTTTACTCCATATTCTTCTCAGTTGGTATCATAATAACCACATGGAAATATCAGCAAGTGTCACAATGAAGTTGTAAAATGCGTGCACAAGCACACACACACACACACACACACACACACACACACACACACACACACACCATATTATCAACTTTGGCATGAAAGGGCTCATCTATATAAACTGGAACTTGCAATGTAGCTGGTCTAGCCTCAAATTTATGACCTTTCTGTCCTCCTACTCCTATCCACTAAGGGCACCACTATACCTACTGGAGAGTCTTTAAACCACTTGCTCCCAATAAACGTAAGCAGTTCAGAGGGTAGGCTGTGTACACCCTGGAGGTACTCCTCATTGAGATAGAGGGTATTTGAAGACCTAAGGTTAAACATGGTGTCTTCCAGAAGTCATATTTTTCTTTTTTTTGGTTTTTCGAGGCAGGGTTTCTCTGTGTATATATTTTTCTTTTAAAAATCTGGGAAAATATTATTTTATAAACAAATAAGTAGACATAATACAAAATGCACTTATAAAATAAAAGAAGTGGGCTGGAGAGTCGGCTCAGGGCCTAAGAGTGTTAATAGTGCAAACTGCTCTTGGAGGACTAGAGCTCAATTCCCAGCACCATGTCATGTCGCTCCACCACCTCTAAGTCCAGCTCCAGGGGGTCTAACGATGTCTTCAGTCCTCCAAGACACCTGCACTCATGTGCACACACCCCTACACAGAGATCACACACAGACACACAATTAAAATGTTTAAGCTGCTGGTGGTAGTGCACACCTTTAGTCTCAGCACTCAGGAGGCAGAGGCAGGTGGATCTCTGTGAGTTTGAGGCCAGTCTGGGCTACAGTGAGGTCCAGGACAGCCAGGGCTACACAACACAATGAAACCCTGTCTCAAAAACAGTTTTTAAACTTAATTAAAAATAAGCCNTCAAACATTACATTATTTCAAGTATCTCAAGACCACCACAAATCTATGTTCAAACCGCTAAAGTGGAGTTTTGGACTTGAGAATGTCATGTTGGACCAGTGGCCAAGACTATGTATCCCAAAGATTTAGAAAGCAGAGAAGAATGGACAGCAGAGCGGAGTTAAGAAGATATGAGGAAGAGACAAGGTAAGAGGGTGGGTGTGCGTGTGTGTGGAAAGGAAGTGATATCTGAGTACTCAACAAATTATGACAAATGTATTCTTTTTCAAGAAAGAGTTCATGGAGGCTNGAATGTTACTTGGCCATTATATAATTCAGAGGTAGGGAGAACCTCAAGTGCCAGTGAGTGAAAACCAATGACCATCAGGAAGCAGTCAGCCCCACCTGCCATGCCGTGAGCTAGATACTATAAAGATCTTTCAAGTTGCCAAAAGTAATCTCTGCCCCTTTGAAGATGTAATTCTGCTCTCTGCTTCCCACCTCTCTAGCCACACTTTCCACACTCATACCCTATATATCTAATCCACATCCAAACGTGCTTTCATCCCTGTCCATCACTTGACTGCCCTCATCGCCACTGTCCACATGGTGAACATTTAATATGACTTTGTTTTTTAAATCTTGCTATGTAAACCACAGTGACCTCTCTCAATTCCCAGTCTCCTGAGTGTTGGGATTATAGNTGTGCCACCACACTCAGCCATTTGTTATAATTTTCAACTCACAGTCAAACTANTGCTTCCCTTGTGAGACTTTCCTTTACGTATGACTTCAATAATTAATAATTAATATATTAATTACACTGTTTTTTAAGAGATGTATTGTGTGTGTACGTTGCCTGCATGTATATAAGTCCACCACCATGCCTGTGCAATGCCCCCAGAGGCCAGAAGATGGCATTAGATTTCCTGGGTCTAGAGTTCAAGACCATTGTGATCTAGACCATGTGGAAGCTGGGAACCAAACCTCAGTCCTCTGCAAGAGCATCAAGTGCTCTTAACCACTAAGCCATCTTTCCAGCCCCAATCATATTATATTCTACTTGAGATTAAATTTATACTTTTTTATTATTTCAATTTTTCCAATATTAAACAGAATGAACACATAGAAAGGAGAAGAAATATAATTTCTAGTACATGTATCTGGAACATTCTATCTCACTAAAGTTGACCTAATAATCAGTTCTAGAGTCTATAAACAGTATAATTAGATGTTAGGCCAACATTTGTGAGATCTGCTTCTGAANGCTAGAACCCTAGACACCTGTGTTATTTCTGATGCAATTATAATCANCATATATTTTAAGATGTGATTTACCAAAGAAATGAGAAACTGACAATCTTGGACCTAACTCCTGATTAGANTTGATACCTCTTTTAATAGAGGGTAGAGGGTTTAAGAATAGGACTCATGACAGGGGCTGATGTTCAGCAGCTAAGAGGCCTTACTGCTCTATTAGAGGACCAGGAGCTCAGATCCCAGCACCTACACTGGATAGTTCATGAATGAACTCCACCTCCAAGGGACCCAATGCTCCTTTCTGGTTACTGTGGGCACCCAAATTCACATTCTCTCCCCCGC
>LZPO01055085.1:137707-150682 GCA_001675575.1 Neotoma lepida | reverse complement strand
CACACACACACACACACACACACACAACAAAACGTTTTGAATAAACATCAGAGTGGCTGGGAGATGGCTTAGCTTAAATGCCCGCTGCTCAAGCACAAGAAACCGAATTCAGGTCCCCAGAACCCACGTAAGAGTTGGGCGTGGTGGCAGATGCCTGTAACTCCAGCCTTGCTTGAAGAAGTGGGCAGAGATAAATGGATACCTGAAGCTCATTGGTGCATGCATTTCCCTATCATTTTAAACATTTTAATTGGACGCTGCGGGGACGGCTCTGCAGGTAAAAGCACCTGTCTCCAAGCCTGACAACCTGAGTTCAGTCCCCAGGATCCACATGGTCNAGAGAGAACCAGCTCCCCAAGTTGTCCTCTGACTTCCACATGTATGGCATGTGAGTGCTCCATACACACAGAAATAAATGTAACAAGAATCAATTTTAATCGGTCTTAGAATTTATCATTGTAAAATAATGAAATTCTTTTTGTTTAAATGTTGTCCGTGAAGTGGGTGACAAGATGGCTCAGTAGTGAAAAGCACTCGTTGGGAACTAAACTCAGATCTCCATGATTGTACAGCAAGAGCTCTTAACCCCTGTGTTTTGTGTGTGTGTGTGTGCGTGACAATATGTGCATATGAGCACTGGTGCCCAAAGGGACTAGAAGCACATGATCCCTCTAAAGCTGGAGTCACAGGTAATTTTCAGTCACCTAATTTGTGTGCTTTCAACAGAACCCAGATCCTCTGGAAGAGCTGTACACGATCTTAACCACTGAGCCATCTCCCCAGACCATCAATTCATCTTAAACAAATTAATCTATCAATTTTTAACGAGCCAAACACTTAACTGCTGTTAGGCTAAATAATGACTTTAAAGCCAACCTATGCCACATAATGGGACTTGACTCAAAAAAATAAAATAATGTGAATGAATGTGTATGTATGGTTTTTTTTTTCCATAGCAAAAAAGATGGGTCTTGGTTTTTATGCCATGTATAGTAAAAGTCAAATTAGAACTGAGTACTTGGTGAGCTCTACAATTGAAACATGAAATGTACCACGGCATCTGTAAAACCATCCCACTCAAGAGGCGTCATCCCATGATACACCCGCTTCAGTAGAGGTCCCATTATGAAACACAGTCACCACATATTTCCTAAGTGGGTCACATTACCTAGAACACCCTATGGGGACAAAGTGTTCTCTCTGAAGCAGGAGTAGAGAAAACTATTTTTTTTAGAAGGGGAAGATGTTTGCAGGGTTGCAAATATCTCACTTTNTGTCTTCCTAAAATATTTTCTATCTTGAAGAGCAGGATTCATGAAGAGGAGCAAGAAAAGGAAAAAGGAGGAGGCACAGCTAAATTTGACTTGACATTTAACTTTTTTCTCTTAATCTAACAAAAGATGTAACCTGCTTCAGAAAGTTATTAATTCACTGGGTACCTGTTAGTCAAGGCACTTGAAAACCGAGTGCAAAGTACCGTGTGTCGTTACAGAAGCCTGTGCTCTCGTGGGGTGTGTCCAGTCTAGAAGGGATGTAAGTGCTCTCTAAAGAGATAAAGTAGTGATTACACCTCAAGGAAGTCACACAAAAGGAGACTTTCCAGAGCTCAGAGGCTGCTACGTACAATCAGGAAAGGCTTTCTGAAAAACACGTACTTTATATATGCCTGGAAGGTAGCATAAATAAGTTGTAGCTTGGGGGTTAGGAATCTAGGTTTCTACCCTAGCTTTGTCCTCACCAGCTTGGTGGGGCGGATAGTCAAGAGGGGACTTAAGCTCTGAGGCCTAGTCTAAGCCAGATGATTTCCTAACACCCCTTTCACGNACACGCACACACATTCACAACTAAGGTAGCCTTGCTATAAGGACTCCAACCAAAAATAAAGTCGACATGGTATTTCCCCCATTAACAGGTGTGCCAACAGGTCTACAAATATCTTTTTTGGTCATGTGCCTTCCTCAATACACAATACATAATTTAAATACACAAATACGTAATTTTACTTTGTGAGGCAAACATTACAAGAACTACAGAAACCCACTTTAATTTTGCTTTAAATATTAGTAGTTGAGGCATTACTCAAAGTTCTGTCTAGCCAGTTTTTGTTTTTCCTCNTAATAAAATAAGTGTTCACTTTTCCAGAACGTGTTTGCTGTAAGTGTATAGTCTTTAAACAAATGTCATACAAGCACACAGAACCTGTAGCTAAAACCAATTAAGAAATGCTTTTCCCACCGAGGAATCCTAAACAATCAGATGATGAAGGCAGACCAAAACAATCACTTGGTTGAAATGTCCATATCCATAGGCTCTAGAAATAAAATTCTAATTTAGCAGCATGGACAAAGATGGTCAGTGTCAAAAGAAAAATCAAATTTATCTAAATGTCTATGGGGACATGATAAGAGTCCAGAAGAAAACTTACTCATTATCAAACATTTGTGATAAACAGAACACATCAAAAATTCTGAACATGCCTGTGGTGAGATATATGTATATATATTGTGTACCCCAATAAAGCTTACCTGGGGATCAGAGGACAGAGCCAACCAATAAATTAGACACAGAGGTCAGGCAGTAGTGGCATACACCTTTAATCTTATCACTTGGGAAGCAGAAATCCTTCTGGATCTCTGTGAGTTCAAGGCCACACTGGGCTACATGATAGAAACAGAACCAGGCAGTGGTGACACATGCCTTTAATATCAGGAAGTAATATGGCAGGACGCAGAAAGGTATATAAGGTGTGAGGAAACAGGAACTCGTTCTCTTGAGGCTGAGGATTTCATAGAGGTAAGCTAGTGGCTGGCTGNTCTGCTTCTCTGATCTTTCAGCTTTCACCCCAGTATCTGGCTCTGGATTTTTTATTATAAGACCTTTTAAGATTTGTGTTACATATTCCTTTCATCTAAGCACTTGGAAGGCAGAGGCAAGTGGATCTCTGTGAACTTCAGGCCAGCTGGGGGTACGGAGTGAGACCGTCTCAAAAGGACAAAAATAAAAAAAATTTAAGACAAAAGTTAAAATTATTTCTGGGATTTTTATCCTTTTAATATACATATGCAGGTTTTCTTCATAAAAATACTTAGACATCTGCAAATAGAATAAAAAATGAATAAGATCTTGCAGAGTATAAACTTTATCAAGGACATTGGTTCATTTTATCTATGACTGGTCCTTATTTGTGTAGTACATAGTACATACCACAGTGCACAAAAAGAGGCACCAAGCATCTAAAAAAAACTGATTTACTTTCAGCCAGGTAAAAATCCCTTAAAATGCTCCCACTTATAAACTTAGATCATATAATCTCTTTACATTTCAATAATTCATTAAATTCTCCATTTCCCTCTATGAAATTATTACTCCTGCTGAGATCTCAAGAGTTTTTTCCATATTCCTCAGTTTTCATTAACAACTATACTTGGATATATTGACTAGGTAGATAGACAGAGCGCCGCGCCTGTATGTTTGTACCCAGGGCCTCCCACATGACAGGTAAAAAAATCTACCACTGAGGAGATGATGTAAGGCTTGAGAACTACATCATGACTAAGAACTACAGGAAAAGCATCACAACTGAAGAAAGAGCAAGCATGAAAGTCCTAAGATAGAAGCAAGCACAGTGCTTCTGTGGGGTGGGGGTGGGGCACAGGCAGTGAGGACTTTCCTATGGGACACACAGAGGAGTGGGGCTCGAAGGCTACAGGTTTTATATAATTTAATTAGGAAGCAGCTGAAGGACTGCACACAGAGGAATGTCATGATCTACAGTATACTCAGGAAGATTACACTTGCTGCTCTGTGAAGGAAAAGAAGACTGAGGAGCAGCAGTTAACAATACTCTCCTTTTAAGTACTTCTCACCCTGTCCTCTTCTGTCCCCAGACCACTGAATGCTGGCTCTTACTTCTTTTACTTCATGGACCACCTTGAAAGCACCCAAACTGGTCTCTCGTCTTCTATAGCTACATTTTATCTCATCATTTATTCCTGATTGGTCTCATGCACTCAAGGCTGGCCTCAAACTGGCTGTGTAGTAGGGGCTTGCCTCCAAGTCCTGATCCTTCTGCCTCTACCTTCCAAGCACAGGGATTTTAAGCACGTATCACCAGCTGGTAGGGCCCCTCCTCCACCAATGCTCTGATCATGCCTTTATCTTTCCTACAAAACCTCAAATCCTCTTGGCTGGGTAATTATTTCAGTGGCGCACTTACCTAACCTGGGGCCCTGGGGTTCAATTCCCAATACTATAAAAACAAACAAAAGCCTTAAATATCACTGCTAACAAAATGAAGTACAAATACCATTCCACAGTTCGATCCCAAACTACCTTTCTGGTCTTACCTCCTATTACTAATGTGAAAGATTCTGCTATCCCACCACTCAATGTGGTCTATTCTTTTCTGGACATAACTTTTATTGTGTGTGCACGTGTATATATTGTATATGAGAGTGTGGGCACATGTGCCACAGTGCACATGTGAAGGTCAGAGGGTGACCTGTGAGAGAAGTTCTGTCCTTCCACAGTGGGATCCTGGGCTTGAGAACAGGTTNTCAAATTTGCTNGTGGGAGGCACCTGTACCCACTGAGCCATCGCACTGGCCCATGGANATAACGTCCTGCTTCCGTAGGTCGGTCTGTTCACACTGACCACTTTCCTAAGGCTTCACAGTTCAGCACACATTCTTCTTGGTGACCCAGCAGTATCTTTTACTACAACATACAGCATTTTAACATCCTGATTTAGTTTAAATGGGTTTTACAATTCTACATTTAGTTAATGAAATGTACTCTGGGGTTTTCTACTCTATTTTCTCTTCACAGTGACTCACTAAATCACACACTACTAATGGGTTTTGGTTTTCAGTTTGAAAACACCATTAGTGTACCTTTCCAGACATTAACTGGTCACTAAACTATATCACATCATTTGATGATAAACCTATGAATACCAAACCATGATGACTTTAACCTTAAGGATATAGGATAAAGCTTGAATCATATTCATTTTATGTATCACAATGCCAAATATTTGTTAATCATTGCTAAAAAAAAGATTAATAATAAACACAGCCATCATATTTATGATTAGACAGGATCATGGTCAGGACTGTTTTATGCTCACATCCATCTTGTTTAAATTGTTGTGATGGCCAGTTTTCAATGACACTATGACCCATAGTTTCTGTTTTCCTACCTTCTGGAATCATAGAACAGCCCTGTGTGATAGGGAACACAGTAGGCACTCTGTGATGATATATTTGTACCCTAATAAATTTGCCTGAGGATCAGAGGACAGAGCCACCCACTAGATTAAACATAGAGGCCAGACAGTGGTGGCACACACCTTTAATCCTAGCACTCAGGAGGCAGAGATCNATNNGGATCTCTGTGAGTTCAAAGCCACCCTGGACTACATGAGATTGACTCAGTCTAAGAGAGAAACAGAACCAGGCAGTGGTGGCACACACCTTTAATCCCAGTACTTGGGAGTCACATGCCTTTGCTACCAGTATTTGGGAAACACACACACCATTAATCCCAGCACTAGGAAGGAAGTGAAATGGCTGGGTGGAGAAAGGCATATAAGGCGTGAGGAGACAGGAACTAGAGCTCTTTTTGGCTGAGGACTCGGGAATTCAGCCAGAGGATTTGTGGAGATAGGCTCTCGCCTTCCACTTGGCCTGAGGATTTGGTAGTAGTGAGAATTTTCTCTAGTGGCTTGTTCCTTTGTCTCTCTGATCTTTCAGCATTTACCGCAATATCTGGCTTCGGGATTTTTATTAAAACATCAATTAGGATTCGTGCAACATAAAGCATAAAAACCACAAATTTTTACATCATCCCTCTCTCAGGAGGATGTGAATGTCTTTATATATGGAGGACACCTATGACCATCTACTGGACTTCACTGTCTTTTATCACAGGCATTGCCCCTCTGCCTAGAAAAGCATTCTTCTTAGGCCACTGTCCTCATTTGGCCCTCCCAGCTTTGCCAACACTGTAATAAGGGCAAGCCTTGTGTTTCAGCTGAATGGCAGCTACTAAGGTTGAATGGCCTCCCCTGCAGTCAGCACTAAGGCTCTTGACCATTAAAGTCCTGCTAAAGTTGTTGACTCTGTTGAAAACATCACCAGTAATTTGAATTAAGAAAATGAAAAACCAATGAAGTGGCATCGAAATCTGCACTGAATAGTTTCTTCTCTGCCAAAGGACCAAACTCACAAGATAAGCCAATGGACAAAGGAAATCCTAATACTTGGATCTCAGAGACTCATTAAGTTCACCATGAGATAATTCACACAGGTTCCCGAGGAACACAGAACCACTGAATGTGCACTTGCTGGACCTGTCAGGGCCTGTGTGGAGATGACACAACCAGGGATACTCCACAGTAACGTGCTCTGCATCAGCTCAGCATGCCCAACGTGATGCTAAGAGGAAACCAGCTCCAGAGACCTCCCCCAAAAGTGTCTGAGACTACCAAAAGCTCTGTAATGAGTGAGTTATAGGCATCTGGGTAATGGTAAATTTGAACAAAGTACTATGGGTGACTCCACTGGTGGGCTTTGAGATCTGGGAGCACGAACCTCAACATTTGTTAGCTCTTACCTCTTCAAGTTCAGAACCCAGGCTTCAGCAAACTCAAGGCTTTAAGAGAACCATGTGAAATTTCTCTACTATTCATTAACATTGTACACCACGTACTATTACTCTCACTGCACTTGCCTCAGTAAAAACACTCACCAACTCCAGGAGTTTTATGTCAAGAGTTTAGAGTGAACTAAAAAGAAAACATTTTTTTCTGACATAAATACAATATATATAAAGTGGCAAAATTTCAAGAATACAAATGACTCCAAGAATACCTTTTCAGGAGGAACACAAGCTGAACTGCTGCTTTGACACTGAGTTACTTTCCTCATTTAAGAGCATATCTAAGGCTGATGACAAGTAAAGCCAGAAGTCACTTACCTCACAAGATTCAAAATCCAAGTTGACCATTTTTTTAAATTAACAGTGTAAATAAGAACTGTGCCTTGGAAATAACAACTATTAAATAATACTTGGTAGGGGACTAAAACTATAGTAAGAACACAGGCTGAGCTCTTAAACGTACCTATGCTGCCTTCCTACTAAACACCCCCGCCCCACCCCACCCCACCTGCCCCACCCCCTTCAATCTTCCTGTGTCTTTGCTAGACCACAAGCTGGCAGCTTTCCAAAAATAGGGCATAAGTTATTAAATTTGATTTTTCTTTTAGTATTGGCCCTTTTATACATGCTGCTAAATGACAATTTTATTTCTAATGATAAGAATCCTTTAAGAATGTGTCTTGGAAAGGTTACCGTATCACCTTACAGTGGCATCCNAGGGAATGGGGGAAGAGAATTAAACTAGCAGATAAACAAAAGCATGAAAGGGGAAAAATAATCAGAGAAAAAAGAAATGAAGGCTGTTAGCTTGTTAGACCATCAGCAGAAGACCATGGAGCACACCTTAAGTAAGGTCCTAGCATGTAAGCCATACCCCAGTTACTGTAGGACACTGGGTTAAACAACTCACAGGGTACAGCAAAGTAATACCATGAGGGATAAACACCATCTTCACATTTTTATGCTGTGATTAAGTCACAGATGACATGCATTAACAAATAAAATTTACTCAAGACTCTGAAAGTGCTCTTACCCACATAGTTACTAACGACTCTCTTTACTNGTGTTAAAAGCTTTTTGCCAGGTTTCTAATGGAGGCCTACTGAGAGTCACATCCATACAGATGAAATCATTACAAAATCCACTTGTGTATCAGTATTTAACCCATGTGGCCCAAGATATATTCTAATTTTCTTATTGTTTTTGTATTATTTTATTTATGTGTTTGAGTGTTTTCCCTGCATATATGTATGTGCACCATGTGTGTGCCTGGTACTCAGGGAGGTCAGAAGAGGGCATCAGATTCCCTGAAACTGCAGTAATGGGTGGTTNTGGATGCTGGGAACCGAACCTGGGTCCTCTGTAAGAATAGCAAATACTCTCTAACTGCTGAGCCATCTCTCTAATCCCATTTTGTTTTTGNGACAGGATCTTGCTTCGAAATAGGTCAGGTTGGTCTTGAATTTATTACGTAGCCCAGGTTAACCTTGAACTCAAGATCCTCCTTTGCCTCAGATTCTCAAATGCTGGGGCTTTCAGATGTGTGCCACCATGACTGGCACTGTGCGCTAAGCTTTTATTTTATTTTATCGCAGTGCTCCTGATAGAGCCCAGTGTCTCACGCATGGCCGTCTTTTATGCTCACATTGAACCTCGTGCAGTCTTCTGAGTCCACAGTGCTCACTCACTGTCTTATGAAGAGCCTTCCAAGACTCTCTTCAAATGGGAATTAAGTGACCTTCCAAAATGATCATTTAGTAAGCACCTTCTGTTTCTCCATTACCATACCCAATACTTTCTCTCTCACCCACAAAACTTGAGTTCCTTAAGGACAAAAATGACCTTAAACACTCTTATATTTTCTATGCAAACCACTCAGGGTGTCTGGCAATGAGGTATTATAGTCCATGATTGATAAATATTCATTGAATGAATAAAAAAACAAATGAGTAAATTGCAAAGATTCTATGCACTAATTACCTAATCCAGAAACCTGATCCTTTAGCAAGACCATGTTTTAAACCATGAACCTCTATCAGTTAACCTGTTCTCAAAGGCAGAAAAGAAGCCATCCCATAAACTCAAATTCAAGTGAGCTTAGTAACATGTTGACCTCATAAATCATTTTTTTCCAGAAAACACAATGTATCACAATCAATAACCTATACATCTTAACAATAAAATAACAACTATATATACACTACCAATCACTTTAATTTCTCAGGTAAAACAGTAAGTTTGCTTTCAAACAGACGAAAGCTGCACCTCATCACTGACTTACCGGTTCTTTTCCAACTCATTGTGTGTAGATCTAAAAGAAGAAAAAGAGAGAGAGCATTAGTCAGGCTTGTTAATAAGGCTGCAGAAAGGAACCTCAATTCATCATATCACACCCAGTGAATTTAACGCCCAGACTTCTACAGCCTCCATCCATCTGACTTGTTACACTTGCCTCAAATGGCTGTTACAAGGGCTAACAAATCTATATAAAAAAGCAAAATACAACAAGCTAGTTAGCAAGTATCAGAATTATGTTACACTAGCTCCCTTAAATAAGTGTGCTACTATCGTAATAATCCAGAATTTAAAACATGACTTTGATAAAGGAGAATTTAAGTTTTTGTTCTCAGAACTAAAACTTTGCTCATTTTACCTTGTGTGAATGCCTGTGTGTTTCATGCAGTCCAGGAACCCTCAAATTCACAGCATAACTCAGAACCTCCCAAGTGCTGGGATTACAAGCATGTACAATTACACCTGGTTTTATGTGGTGCTGAGACTAAACCCACAATCTTATGCATGCTAGGCAAGCACTCTCCAGCTGAGCTACACCCCTCATGTATCATTTTACATACCCCTGTTAATGTTAAATGCTTTCAAAGTATTACATTACTGACTGCTTTAATTTTATCTCCCCCTCCCCTATGGATATTTAAGGCTAGATTCATAAATCTTAACAAATTAAGTATTTTTGTGAGAATTTACCTACTGTCTTGGGTTCAACAGCCTGAGGACTGAGTTACTGTCTGTCTATCTTTTGCTTTATTGGCAATTTCATAAAGTTCCACATGATTAAAAACACTGACACTCATTTCAAAGAGATTACCTTAATAAAAGCACTCCCCCCCCCCACCAAAAAAAGGAAGAATCTTAGGATATCTCAGGAGTTCAAGAGTTCAGCCAAATGAGCAGCAAATATATGTACAATTCAGGCAGAAGAAACTAGAAAAACATACAACTTGTACCTTAACAATTCAGAGCTTAAAGCTCAATAAATTACAATGAAACTTCTACCACTCTGTTTATTCAAGTTTTGATTTTTTTTGTTTGCGTGAAATGCTCAAGCAGAAAAGTTAAAAAGGAAATTGGCATATATAATTATTTACCCATTATTAGTACTGTACGTGTGTATTTGTGTGGGCACACGTGCTATGGTGCACACGGAAGCCAGAGAACAACTTGTGGGGTAGGTTTTCTCTGTCCACCTTTACGGGGTTCCAGGGACTGAACTCAGGCTGCCACGCTTGCACAGCAAGTGCCACCTCAGCAATCCTCCAAAGGCACACTTTAGAAATTTAAATTTTGGTGAGACTTTCTGTGCCCTCTTGGCAAGCCAAGTTTGGGTTTAGCTGCCTTTTTCTAAAAATAAAACTGATAGCAAGCAGAACAAGAGTAAGTAAGGATAATCTCTCTATAAAATTCCACAGTACACCACCAACAGCAATGTTATACTTGTAGCAGAGAAGAAGTAGATGCCGGTTTACCATAAACTTATTCTAAACTATCTGGCAATCCCACTGGTAGCCATAAATGCAAAGCATGATAACCAATGATAACCAGTGGTGGAATTCCAACACTATATTGAGCCTATTATAAAAAGCTAGGACCAAAGGAGCATGAACGGACCCACTGCTGTGAACAAAATTAAAACAGCAGGTCCCTCTGCCTCTCCTGAACAGACTTATTATTTGTCTTATTAAAAAAACCAAAACGCTAAGAATCTGAACCTTCTCACTGAAGTAGGAAATCCATGACACATCTAGTTATACCACCACAGAATTTAACACGATTCCCAAATAACAAGAAACAAAGGATCACAAACACACCAGTGATCTCCATAGTGCCTTGTTCTTCCTTGTTTACTCCTATTTTGTTTGGCTTTTACATATAATATTAAGACAGCAAATACTGAATACTTTCAGTATTCAACACTGACTTAGACTACAGTGAATGAAACGGTTTCTGGCTGGTAAATTCACACATGTATAGGAGTCGTTGTAACTAAAGGTAGAAATAAGTTCACAAAGACAGATACAAACTGTCACAGATTTACTTCCATATGGGGCTACTGAGAAAATCTGGGGGAAGGTAGCATTTGATTTGGGGCTTAAATGATGAGTATATTTGGTATCAGTACAGTATGGAACCTTCTTAAAGAGATGATTTAAACTAAAAGGAATAGGAAAACAAGCCAAGTGGAGAAGTCCAAAGTGACTCCAGGGAACAATAATGCACAGAAGTCACACAGACACACAGTGTCAGACAACAAGAGCCTTGCACTTAGTATTAACTCTGTCATTACACTAGCTGTGTAACCTTGGGAAAGATTAGTTAACCTGGTTCAGTTTCCTAATCTGTAAAACTCAAATACCATCACCGAGCCTTGGCTCGGTTATGGCTAGGTTATAGGGAGAACTAGAGAGAGAGAAAAAAAAAACCATGCAAAAGCATTCAGAACACAGTAAGTATTCAGGAAACATTAGCTCCTCCGTGTTTTGAGGTGTGGTGTCACTACGTAGCCCAGCTTGGCCTGAAACTCCTGAGCCGCCTGCCTCAGCCTCCCAGATGCTACAACTACAAGCAGTACCACCACATCTTGGTAATTTTTTACAAAAATTTTACATGCATGAGTGTTTTGCCTGCATGTACGTCTGTGTACCACCTATGTGCATGGTACCCTCAGAGGCCAAAAAACTGCATTAGGTCCCAGGAACTAAGGTTACAGACAGTTGTGAGCCGCCACATGGGTGCTTGAACTCGAGCCCTGGTGCTCTGGAAAAACAGCCAACACTCTGAACCACTGAACCATTTCTCCAGCTCCAGTAATTTTATTTTTTAACAAAACTAAAAATATATTACTCTAAACACTGTTAAGTATACTGCATAAGAGAAACTGACAAGTGTTCAGTGACCCAGGAAATCTGCCTGGAAACAAACAAATAATCCTAACAAGGAAAAGCGAAACTGAAAGACAAGTGATTCAAGCCACTTGGTCATTTAGCCAACTATGTGGATGATACAAGGTTCAGCAGTATGAGACAGAGAAAGATGCCTGGTTATATACACACAGAAAATAGTGGCTCAGATGATGTTAGTAATAAATGAATAAGTTAATCTACTACATTTGAACACACTCCCAAAGAACCCTTGTGCTTCTTTGACAACCTATGTGTCCAACCAAGCCCTTCCAATGTGTCACAAAACACTCAATTACAAGTTCTCCACAAGGCTCAGATGTTCTGAAAAGCCACTTGGCTAGCTGATGCTCTCCTTCAAATAAAATGCAGCCTGAGAGCAGACAGCAGTGAACTCCTGCTTTCAGATGCCTCTTCTCTGCTTAATCAACTTCTGTGGATGGGAAAACATCCTTGATGTCGCACTGAATCATGGGTAATCTTTATCGGTAACATCACTTTAAGAGAGGCATTCTGTGTAGCCCATATCTGAACAGGCACCATTATCTCAAGTAGATCCCTGTGTTTTCTCTGACTACAATACAACTAACACAAACTTTTCAATGTTTAGGGCGCAGTTTGGTACAGTTAAAGGGCTGAGGAGAGAACTGAACCTACACAAAATGGTCATGTTTGCCTCCAAAGTATCACTGCCAAGAAAGGAAAGAAAAGCCTCTGTTACCAGAGCAGAGGAGACATATGCTGGTTCATTAATGAGCCAACCTTCAATTAGTTCACATTTTTTGTTTCATTTGCTTTCCAAACCTTGAAGTACCTAAGGAACGTTGCTCTCACACAATGAATAAATATTATCTATGAAGTCAAATGAGTANCTTCTANCTGATAACTTNAAGTCCATAACCTATATATATTATATATGTTTAAAATATATATATTCAAAAACCAGAGAACTGNAACTGTAGTAGGGTGAAGGGGTCTTTGAAGTTAAATCCAAAAAGGGTTGACAAGGAAAACTATGGGAATTAGTGGAGCAAAACTTTAAAGTATACTTATTGTATTACCACTATTTTTTTAATGTACCACGCCCAGTTTCTACTTTTTTTAGAGTATTTTTGCTCAT